>JAQIWH010001314.1:0-33047 GCA_034695005.1 Cryptops parisi | reverse complement strand
AATAAAGTCTGAGGGTCAAATGACATAGCTGTAAAAGCCAGTCGGTGCCCTCGTTAAACCCCAAGTACCTACCTACCACCTGTACATTTATTAGTTTATTTATTTAATTGATTTATTTACTATTTTGTATTTATTTTTTTCAACTTTGATTCAAGGCTTTCGATGGCTGAAAACATTTCGCTATGAGCTTTTTTGCCAGCGCGATAACGTTGCAGCTTTCTAAGAAATTTCTGTAAAAAATTAATTATTTTTCAGTTTCGTAAACAGTTTTTTTCTTCATTTAATTAATCTATTTTGTTCGAAACTTTTCCATAGTTGAAAACTTCTCGCTTTCAGGTTTTTCAGTAGCGTCAAATATCAAAGTTGCAGTTTTCTTGATAATTTATTTATTCAGCTACGTTGCTGCAAGTTTTTTTTTTTTGTTCACTTGTTCATTTATTTCACAATTCGAACGATTATTTTTGGCTTATAAATATGAGAGTAAGATAGACATATTAATATTGCAAAAGTTAACAAAAAATTTAAGCGTGCGTGAGTTGTTTTCGCATTACACTGTATACTGGTAACGCAAAATTTGTTTCTTCAAAAAATGGTAATTGACATTAACTTTGTTCATTTACAAGGTATTCAGAAAATCAGGCCAATTAATGACAACGCTTATGTGTTTCTTGATCTTTTATAGTTGTTCACAACTTCTTACTGAAATGACTCTGGCTCACTTGGAATATAAAACAAGCAGATTAAAAAATGCTTTTTAAGAATATGCTTTACACATAGTTTCGCTTTATGCGAATTTAGATTTATGAGATCTTTGAGTTATTCGATATTCAATTTACCGGTATGCAAGTTTTGAACCATTTTTCGACATCATAAACTTCTGTAGATGCCAGTATACGTTCAATTCCCAGCCCACTCACTCACAAATTTACTCATAAGTGAAGTTAATATAAAGCGCATAAAAATATTAATAAACGCAACACTGTTCATTTGTTCAAGAAAATGACACCGACCTATGAGAGAGCTTATGAGTTTCATACTCTTTTGTAGTTGTTAGACATTTTAACTTGAAAGACTGTAGTGTGATCAAAGTAGAAAAAAAGTAGCTCAAGGATGAAAACAAAACACAACTAGATCACCCTGTAAAGTATTTCAAGAATTGGCACACACAAATCGGAAAAGTGATCCTTCTTTTTACGTTTTCTTAGATCCTCGAGAGCTTAAGCTAAAGATCTTGGAAAATCATTTCTTTAAATCCGCTAAAGACATTCGATTGAATATTCTACGATTTTTACTTTTTTTTCTTTTAAAGAAAATTCAAAGAAATGGAGATCCCTTCTTTTCCATCTTTTTTATATGGAAATGGTTTCCTATTTAAGCGAAAAGAGAAAAATTTCTCCAAATAAAAAAAAAAAAAAAAAAATGGAAATGTACGTATTCTACTAACGTCTTTTTCGTGATGATTTTTTTTTTTTGGTGTCTTGCTTTTTTGACTCCTCCTCTTTGTCGTGTTTTCTTTTCCTTTTTCTTCGTTTCTACCTTGGAAAAGAAGTAGTAGTACTAAGGAAGAAAAACATGCAGTTAAAGATGCTGGTGGGATTTTCGCTTGGTCGGGTTTTATTTTCGTCCGTTTAGCAAACGTTCCATTGGTGAGTCGTGGGCAACCCAACTCAAGTTTTGTGTCGTTTTCTTCTTCTTCTTCGTCGTCTTCTTCTTCTTCTTATTTCTTTTTCTAACATCACGAGAAAACGTTTCGATTTTTCGAACTGGAAGAACGAACGACGACATCAACATCGTTTGGAACGTTGCGCCTCTTTACGGTCGTTACACAAACTTCTCATGACTGCTCCTTGTTTTGTTTTTTGTTTTTGTTTTTTATTCTTTGTCTTTTTATATAATACTTAAGTTTTTTTGAATGTAAAGAATAACCTTCATCAATGATACATAGCCAGTTATGTCAAAATGCTCAAAAGTTCTTTCAAGCTTTCAGCAGTGAAAGAGATGTAAGAAACTCTAATGGTTTTTAATCCTGGTGTTTTTTGTTTTGTTTATTTTTTTGTGGAAAATTTTTATATAAAGAAAATGCAACAAAGTTTTTAAAGAGACATATACAGTAAATATACTAGATACCGAAAAATTAATTTCAATTACAAATTATGCCAGTACCGGTAGTTGATGCATTTACATAATGATATGTCTCAAGTTTTTGAAACCATGGTTTCTGTATTTGAATAATATTGATTAATTTTTAATAAGCAATTGCACACTGTAGCAAATTGTACTCTGTAGTTGCTGAGCGGGGAAGCAGCAAAATCATTAAAATTTCAAAGCTTTCGTTTTAAAGATTCAGAGACTCGTTATTTTGAAAAGCTCAAGTCTCCAGAGCAAAAGCCAATTAAAGTTATGACATTTTATATTTCTAGTTTTTCGTTGAAACTTTCTTTATAGAATCGTCGGCAAAGTATTATGTTCACTGATGATTAATTTGTTCGTGGATCGAAATTTAGGGCCAAAACTCACGCACCATTGAACAGCGCACATGAACCATCTTGTGTATAATGATAACAAACTATACTGGAAACTCAACTATACACAACAAAAGACAATAAGACATAATATACGACTAATACGAGTATAAATATGTTAGAGTGTAGACTTTAGAGACTCTTATTAACTTTGTGAAGCTCGTGTCTCAAAAGCAAATGGCAATTAAGGGTATGTATTTTTTCTGGATTTTTTCTTTCAAACTTTCTGTTTAGAATCGTTGGCAAGGTTTTATAATAACTTATTATTAGTTTATTTGAAAACCTCAGTTTATAGCTAAAACTCACGCACCATTGAACAACGCACATAAACCATTTTGCGCATAAACGTACAAAACTATACTGGGGACTTAACTATATCCAAAGAAAAAGAATAAACAAGATAAGGTTATCAAAGTCGAGTATTTAACGACTCGGTACCGGTAGGTTGAAAAGCTCGAGTTTCAAGATATAAGCCAATTATCGTTACGCCGTTTTATTGTATTTATTTATTTGTTGTTTTCCTCTTAAAGTTTCTTCTTAGAATCATGAACAAAATATTTGGTTAGTTGTGTTTGTAAAGCAAAATTTGAAGGCAACACTCATGCACCATAGAACACACGCGTCTAAACCACCCAGTAAACAAAGATAGGAAAGTCTACTGAAAACTTAACTATGCTCAACCAACAAACGTCAGTAAGACATTAGATAAGGTGGGTCAACTTTCACCTTTGTATGTGAGACGAAATAATAATATAGGAAACGGGTAGTAGAGAGAGTGGATGTGGGCAGCAGTGGGAAGAGAAGGGTTGAAAGTAGCCTCGAACCGAGCATTGGTGCTGGAGCACGATATTAAATTCACCGAATCACATCACTAGCAAGGGAAGTGGCTCTAAGCTCCTCTTGTCTGATCAGAATGCGGAATATACGAGCGTTTTATGAAAGCGGGGGTTGGGTGATAAAGACACCCTACGCCACCCGGTGGCGCGACCATCGCACTTTCTCCCCTCTCTTTTTTGGTCTTTTTCTCTGTCTATTCCTCTGCATGCTTCGGAGTCGGTGCAACGGCGCATCCGGGTTTTTACGACCATTTTCCTATTCCCAAATTCGTCCGCTTTTCCTCTTCTCCGTCTTAACTGTTTTACTCCTCTTATTCCTCGTTTTCCTCAACACAAAAGGCTCCGTCGATGGACTCGGGAATGAAGTGAAAGTGATGGAGGAGAGATAACCCATCACCGAATAAGTTTTTTTGTACGAAAAACATTGGTGGGAGGTTGTGTTTAGATAGTTTTTCTTTTGTTTCCGTTGTTTTGTTGAGTTACTCGTATCTTGTGATAAAGATGGTTGTGAAAGTTGTAGTGGATTGAAAAAAAAACATGGGGTTTGTTTGCACAATTTGTTTTTTTTTTTGCGTGTTCAATTTCATATTCAGTGTGTTGTTACGACGAAGTGTAAAAAAAAATGCAGCTTTTCAAAATAATTCATTATGAAGAATAATCGAAGGGCAAGATGCAGTAACTGGTCAGCTCCAATTTTAAAAATTTTAGAGAACGTTAAACAGTTTCATTTATTTATATAACACGTAAGTAACACAGATAAAACGTTTAATAACAAAGGTAGGTGAACAATAAACAGAATTTTATAAAATAATTGGTTAAAATAGTTTCACAATATGAAGCAGATGTTCTGAGAAAAAATGATGAACAACCATCTTTCGGCAAAAATCGGAGCTGACCGGTTACGGCACCGTGCCCTTCAATTATTATGTTATCGTTAGTGAACCCACTAGGGATTATTATAGGCATACTAACAGAGGCTTCTGGCATTGTCGGAAATAAATATCGGTATGTAGCTCAGGTAGTAGCTTAAACTGTACAGTATGAGTGTTAGTGCCTTCGAATAAATGACAAAGTTATGAAATTGAGATAAGTGTCAACGCCTTCAAACATAATGACGCTTTAATTAAGCAACAGCAAATTTGTTCACTTGTTGGTAACATTAAGTAAACAGTGTTTGAATAAAATTAAAAAAATTGAGTGTCTAGTTTTGTTATAAATATTTTAGTATTTAGTCTGAACACAACTATACGAATAAACAAAAAATATTCTTGAATCAGTTTTAACAACCCATCTTTCTGACAACGCGTGTAAGCGTAACAAAAATTTATGAATTTTGGAGGGGGTTCCCAAAGGACGGGATTATTTTATCGGCTTTCTAATAAAATATCTAACATTTACTAAAACATCTAACATTTACAAAAACATCTAACATTTACAAAAACATCTAACATTTACAATAGCGTTCTACATAAATAGGGAAGAAATATGCAGGCATACTAAATTTCAAGACAATTCAATGAAAAAGCTAGAAGTCCATAGCGAACAAACAAACAACTTATGTTTGATATACCTGTAGAAATTAATGAAGTGTAACTCGAAATGGGGTAGGAAATGTATACTTTAAATTTCAAAAGTTTGTGAAATAACTTTAAATTAACATTGCATGATTAACTTATTTTTTTTTTGTCAATTTTAACTAATTTTTTTGAAACTAGAAATCCCCAAACGAGGCATTATCTTCTTTTTTTTCAACCCCTCGGTTCTAATTAGAATTAATTTTTTGCCACATGGGCATTTTGAGCAAAAGATTTACACGTGTTAGCATGTCTTTAGAATGCTTCATTCCTTTTTTTTTCGGGTTTGTTGTTATTTGTGTGTCATGATGGGCCGTAAATAAGTGGCAAGTTTTAGCCCTACTCACAAGGTATTGTTCTTCATCATCATTACGCTTGTCAGCGCAATGCTCCAAAATTAACCGTGACGTACAGAAGGGAGTTTGCGAAAGGGGAAAACATTAACCGAGCACGCGACCATGCGACACAAAACAACTTTACCCCCTCCTCTTCTTCAGTCCGTATGTTTAAAATAGGTATATGGGATTCTAGTAGTAGCTGTTGATGTTGCACTAGCAGTAGTAGTAGTAGTGTGTCTGTGAAATGTTTCCTTCGAGACACTGTCGTCGACAATTCCCTTCCGGAACCGCACACACAACTTCAACACAAATCTTCGTGTCTGCGAAACAAGCATACGTACACGTACGTTAGAGAAAGAGAGAGACCCATCTTCCATAAACAAACAACGTAAACGTTGCAGACAGCGTGATTCATCATTGGATTTCTCGCAGGAGCTTAAAATCCTATGCGCGTGCACTTGACGAAGACCCAAAGTGAAAATCCTTTGTTTTTTAAGCTCGGTCGAGAAGAAGAAGAAGAAGCAGAAGACGACATTCCTTCTCATCTCTTTGTCGTTTCGGATTTTAAGTTTTCTTTTTTTTTTATTTGTTAGTCATATTTCGTGTGTTGGGATTTTTTTTTAATACTATAGAATGGAAGGATTTTTTTGTACTTACGGATTTAATCTTTATGAGAAGAGATTTAAAGAATAAGAAAAAGGTAGGAAGAAGAAAAAAAAGGGCAGGGTAATCTCTAAATGCGAAAATTTTACGAATCTTTATCAGATTTTCATTTCGTTTATTTTTTTTTTTACATACACTGAATTCTATTATAAATATATTTGCCATAAAAAATATACTGTCATGTAAAAAACTACATGACAGTATGCCGGGACAGTTATTTTTTAAAAAGTTATTTTAAAAAAAAATATCTTTATTTTAACCTTTTATTTACAATCTTTGGTTTAACTTGACTTGGTGTCATTGCAAACAGTCTTCAAAATGGTTCAACTGTTTTAAATTGTAGATGTCATTTTTAACCACGTTCTGAGTGTCGTAGAAACTTGAAATTTGGTGTACAGATTAGTCACACGTGACAATTAAATCTATTAATCAAATTTTGAAAGATCAATATTCAATTCGAAACTATTGGCACGTGAAGAATCGTTTTTTTCAGTGCTACTGAAAATGTTAGATAAAATAAAAGCGTGGGTTCTTCTAATTACATTTTAAAGTTTTTAAAACATTTAAAATTTAACTAAAAGAAAAAGCTCACGCTTTTATTTTTTGTCACGTGTGTATAAAAATTATTTAATGAAGAAAAGTTCATTTACTACTTTTTAGGGCACTTCAAAATGAAGGCGTATGTTAAAAAAAAAATTTTAAACCATTTTATTTCGTGTTGACTATACGAATAACGTTACGCGTTATTATTTAATGGTAAAATGTAAAAACTTCATGCCAACTAACATTAAAAAAAAAACGCTTCTGATTATTTCACAAAATCTCGAGTTATTGCTAGTTTGTAATATTCAAATTTCAGTTTAGGCCTGTACAGTGTATAAACTGATTTTTACCACCATTGTATAAACTTTGTTTGCTGTAGATTTCTTTTTTTACGATTATTTTATTACTATTCTAGTCGAGTGACAAAAAATGCCGGAAACGTTGGTCTTTTCTTCTTTAGGAGGGTTTTTTCGAATGATTTGTAGGCATATTTGAAAATCAGTGGTATTTGGTGGGTATCAGGAATTGTCTCATAAGTTACACTCATGGCTTTGGATAAATGTCGTATTTTTTAAGGGCTGTATCGCCGTTTACGAGAAGCCATTCTTTCTCGTCTTTCAACCCTTCTGTATTTTTTTCTTTATTTCTTTCCTTAATACCCTTCCTGTCTTTCTTTTTGGAGAAAAAGAGGTAAGGATGGGGGATGAGTGAGTGAGAGAGAGAGCGAGAGAAAGAGAAAAAGAAGACTGTGTGTATAAGAGAGGAAAAGGGAGGTGGTGGAGGAGGGTGTCATCCTCTTGGGCGTCGAGTGTCTGTTTTATGGGCAGACGTCGTTACACGATGCCATTGTTTATTATTGCAAACGGCAGCGACTCATTATGGAGGCGGGTGCAGGCTTTCGCACATTTCGTGCGTGGATGATGGGGAAAGGAAAAGCGAGGGATGTGGTTGGTGGAGCGTATGCACACACATACACACACACACATACATATATTCTCCACTTTTCTTGTTTCTTTGCACTTCATACTGCTGACGGGCAGGTGGAAGAATCGGGCCAAATTAATTTCCGTCTGCCATCCATTTTCAATGTTGTTGCCTCTTTGCGTCCCTCATTCCACTGTCAAAGATTTGGGAGAAAAAAAACAGACTTAAAAAATTGAGCCATTTAATCATTTTTTTCTTCATATATATAGTCTTTTATTATCCTTTTAAGATGTTTACAATTTCATTGTTTTGTCAGTGAACAGCTTTGCAAAGTGTATTAGTGGTTGTGAATATTTGCGTGTTAACTGGTTGGTTGCCTTTGTCCCTATTGTCTTTCCTTTATTTCCGAAGCATTATTTTTTTGTGATTTGATGTCAATTAAGATGACGTTTTTGCACCTACAATGTTTCCGAATGGCATTAAATTTTGCTTGTTGGATGAACTCAAGAGGGTCGATATTACCTTGAAATGTCTTGGATTTTTATTGTTTAGTTTCTAAGCTAAAACCATTTTAGTGGACCGTTTTACATTAGAATTTTTTTTGTTAAAAGTTTTTTTATGTCAGCAGATCAATTTACAAAGTTATAACTGTAATAAAAGGTATAAAATATCTTTGGGGAGATAAAGTTATTACTTTCATTGATTAACTCTTAAACTAAAAATAATTTCAAAAATATATAGTTGTGACAAAAATATTGCAATAACTATAATGCTAAACTAATCGACCCTTAGGAGTTTTTCAAAATTATAAGTTATGAGAAAGATGTTTATAGTTTTGGTGAAGATAATATGTTTATGTAGCGTAAGTTATTGCAGTTTCTTGAAAAAAAAAAGAAGGTGGTTTAGGTGGTAATAAAAAATATCATACAATAAAACATAGATAAAAAAATAAGATAAATTGACATTATATAGAGCGAGCTCGACTTCAATGATAACGTGTTAATCAGGACTTACGGGCAAGCTGGATATGTGACAATTTTTTATTGGACTTAAAACAAACAGACCTTTTTTTGGCTTCTGTTGTTTCCAAAAAAAGGCGTGGTTGTAATGGTCGTGAAAAGTCCAGCTGCGTTGTCACCAATCTCGGTTCAGTGACGAAAGGAAAACATCCAATTAAGGGATGGCAGCTTGGTGGACTTTGGTGGAGTTTTGTTGGGAAGAAGAAAAATGGCAAGGTTTTGGAGGTCTTGATTGGAAATCCCTTGAAAAGGCTAATCCGTGACGCCCACTCACCAATTCTCTGTGGGCGACTGTCATTTATCATCTGGCAATGTCCTCTGATCGTCATTTGGGACTTTCCGCAGGGACACACAACAAGTCGACAAAGAAAGATGATCTAGCCAATAAAGCATTCAGAGAGTTTTTTCTGCTAAAAGAAGTGTATGATTTTTTCGTTTTTAGCGAGTTTGAAGTGGTAAAGTTAAAAAAAAAACAACTTTGTTTTGGTCAGAAGTTTCAAACTTAGATGGTGTTAACAAAACATAGTTTACTGTACCTGTATTGTAACGCCGTTCTGTACGTGTTTATAGTAGCATAGTTTATACTTTAATATGAACTGATCAATATTCGGTTATATTTTGACATTCGTCAGTTTGATTATTTACAATAAGAAAATTGAAGGGCTTGGTGTAAAAGGGTGTTAAGTAACATTTTTACAATGAGAAAAACTCGTTTAAAAATCTCAACTTGTCTTGTTGTCTATGGGATACTTCACACTTCTTGCACTAATAACTTTGCAGATATTGTTGTTTTGTTCAAAATTATGTGTCAAGTAAGCAGAATTGCATTTAACACATTCGAAACTGTTTCTAGATCATTTATGAAAAAAAAGTTACGCAACACCTCTTTTACTTCAGGTCCTTCAATTGAAGGGTTGCCCGGAATAAAGTTATATGTTACAAAACTTCAATATTGAGATTATTGTGAAAAACTGTGCTTCGTATATGGGCCTTGCTAGTGCTGTCAATATACAAACTCATACCTACCTAAAACATACATATATCACTTCAAAATAGGGCACCTAATATGTGACAATAAATGTGTTTCTGGATACTTTTTTTATCATTTACTCAAAACTATGAATTGTTACATGCAACTTTATTCCGGGCAAGCCTTCAATTGTAAAGTTTCTTCTCCACATTTCATCCCAATCATTATTTCTTTTTTGGTTAAATCAATAAATAAAATGTTGTACTTATTACTAATTTATTTTTTTTGTACGTTCATTAATATGTTAAAAGAACTTTTTGTTTAAATTGCCAAATGATAGAAACTAGATTTTCAAGAGCCATTATGAGTTCAAAACACAGTGACTTCACGATGGTTGAGTTGTTGGTGCATTGTTTTTAAAGTCAAACAGAATTAGTTTTTATTTGTTTTTATTTATATTGTTTGTAGTAGCTAACTAGCTTGTAGACTCAACGTCGAGGGTCAACTTTACTAAAGCAAAGTTTGAGGAAGAAGAAAAAAAGGGAAACTTTAATAACCCATAAAGACCGAGTCGGTCCAGCAGAAGACAAATCTGAGTAGAAGACTAAGAAGAAGTAGAAGTAGAAGAAAAAATCTTGAACGTCAGCAGACATCCATTCCCTTAGGGCTACTGCCAAGAGAAGCGTACAAAAGAAATATATATAAAAAAAGACGTCAATATCGGTTTTAGACGACTATATATATTTTTTCTTTTTTGCTAGGAAGTTACTTTCTTTTGCGGCTACAAAGTCATGTGTATTCGTAAAACGTATTTATCATTCGTAAAGAGCCTTGTTACCGAAGCTAGTTTTAAGGAACAATTGAGGGTTTCTGGGGGGGGGAGTTGTTTCCCCAGTAGGGAAGAAGCACCCTAAAGTTGGCAGTTGGTCTCGAGCGAATCTGCAATCGAGATCCATTCAAAAGTCCTTTTCTGGATGGAGTTGGGCCGTTTTAGTGTTGGCGGAACGATGACTCAAAATGGCTGCTCTATTTACATGAGCTGACATTGTAAACAGTTTCCTTTACGACTCTCAATGTCCGCTCTGGCTTTCGGTGAGGGGGGAACATTGGAAAATCGGAAGGTCGGAAGTTAAAGGTCTGAGTTGAAAAGTTGATACCCCTCCGTGTCGGAAATGAAGCTAATCCTTTGCGACCGCGTCACGCACTTGATCCTTTTTTGATTTTTTCTTTTTCGTTCACTTCTTCTTCCTTTTCGGTTTTTCGTTCAGTTTGTCCTCTTTAACTTTGGAAACGATGATATTGGCAAAGAGGTTTGGCGTTTGGAACAGTATTGATGAGAAAATCGTGCGCGTGAAGTGCGGTTGAAATGACACTAAAGAAAAAAGGTGACAAAGTCCTCATTTTTTTTGGGGTACAAATAAAAGAAAATGGTGGAATTAGAAAATGGGTTTGTCAACTCCGAATTTTCGAATCTTATCGTCTCATATAATTCTGAAAAGTTGATACATTTTGTTTGAAATATTACATAAATGAAACATTTTCTTCGCATAACCGAAATTTGTTTATATTAAGCAAAGGCTTATGACAACATGCTAACTGTGTAAAATGTCTAAATATTTACATTATATTTGGTAACAGACTTTCCTACCTTGTGTTTTTACCGTATTTAAACTGTTGTTTATGCTGTATATATTGAATCACTAATTGTTTGTTTTTTGTATTTTTAGGTAAGTACCACAACTTCCGTGTTTGTGTTTTCACACAGTCAAGGTAAAGCAAATACGTCAGTTAATAGGATAACTTAATAATAATAAATATTTGTTATAAATGGGCAATAGTAAGTACAAATATCATCCAAAATTTTATGTTTATTTTATTTAAAAAAAAAGGAATTTTGTTTTTGTATTTTGACATTTGAAATATCATCAAACAGGGAGCGATGATTGACGAATTTTAGCCTGTGACGTGAGACATGTTCTTTTTACATTTTTACTTGACGAAAATGGTGGTTTTTATTTTTATGTACCCGGTATATATACATAAATATATTTTTTCCCATTTTAATACACATGATAGGAGAGATAAGAGACGAAAAAAATCGATCGTAGAAAGAGTCAAAGGGAATTTCCAATGTTTCTGACACTAGAAACAGTTCCATCTGGTGGTTGGTATTAGTAATTGATGGATTTCTGTAATCCGATTATTTTGTATGTTATACACATACAAGATCATGAAATGTGTATGAAATTAGTTTATTTGAAATCACGTTGTTTGGAATACAGACTTTAGTTTAAAGGTTGTGAAATTTTACTTTTTTGATTTGGTTGAAAAACAGTGGCGACATCGTGAGGTCCGTTCAAAAGTGAAGTTTGAACTACCTACAATTTACTACTAAAAAGGGTTTTTCAAAAATAAAATATTGTTTATAATTAGTTAAAACGTACCTTATCAGGATCTACATTAGCAGGATCTTTTAAAATTGATTGAAACACTTGTCACAATGTGTTTCATTCTCTTAGTGTTCTTAACGTTTCATTTATTCAAATTAGAAAATTTACATGATGTCCTCGATTTATGCGATGGTCATGTTAATGGCCATGATGGTCACGTAAATCTTTCAGAAATTTAAAATCGCATTTATTGAAATGCGATTCAATGCCTTGTACAGTTATACTGCACAAAGTGTCGTAATAGCGAAATTTATTTTGCAAAAAAAACGACTCTGAGAAGGATTTCACATTCGCATAATAGCGAAATTTCATATGAACATTTCGTACGAGTTGAGGACTTGTTGTATAATATTAGTTCAGAAATATACACGATATCATTATTTCAACTAAAGTTTGTAAATGATGTGAAGTGTAAAGAGTTAAACATTTAATCCGCGTACACAGTGTCGACATCTGGCGCCAAAATCTAACGACAAAACAGTAAAAATGTCTTTTATTTTTTGTTCTCACTGGTTCAACGTTAGGAAACATAGAAAAGTTAAAGAAAGAAAAGACCCAGAATTACAGTATTTTATAGTCGACGTTGAGGCACTAAACGGTGTCACCATTAATCTTTCTTCACCTCTTTTCCTTTTCAAATTTTTTTCAATGACGTTGCGGATTTAGGTGCCCAGCGTTTACCACACTTCTTCTACACACATACATTTCGAATGAGTGCAGGAGAAAAGAGGGGGGAGGTTGATTTACGAGTGGCACAGTTGAATCCTGAGTGGGTTTGGTGCGTGACTGATGGATCCCACTGCCGAGGTCGCGACTGTCCTACGACAAACTTGGGTGCCATCTGGATTGAGCATGCGCTGTTTTCAATGGTCCGAAATGAATTCCACGGACTCCATACATTTAAACTTGCGAGTCCATCTTTTCTATTTTTTCTTTTTCCTAAAAAAATTTGCTATAGTAACCAAATTGGATAGAAAACTGATAGAATTTGTAAACTATTAAATGTGGAATGACTGCCGAGTTAGTCATTTTTATTGAACCGTTTCCTTTTGGTTTTTATACGTTTTATATTAGCTTCACTTGTGAGTGACTTTGTTAGTGAGCGAGTGATTTGAGAATTGAACTGCCATCTATACTACAGCCGTTTATGATAGTCTCTGTATTCTATTTGCCGAATGTTTTGTCAAACTTCCGGTCTGGACGGTTTATGGGAGAATCCAATTACACTGTGAAGGTAGAAGTAGATCTACCGCGATCTAGGTGACGCGTCGTGCCATAATAAACATTTTTATTTATTCAAACGTTAAAACAAAATAAATAAACAAATAAAAATGGTGGGTAAATTGGAAATAGAATTACTTAAAACTCTGCATAAATAGAATATCATATTACTCAAAAGCTCATCATACTCATTTGATAGTAAAAAGCCGGTCAACCGACGAGCTCCTGGCGTCATCTGGAGCCAACATTGAAAAACCGTTTAGATTTTGAGAACTCAAATTGAATTTGAATTGAGCCAATGAGAGATATAGGTGGACTGACTTGGCGAATTATTATAGTACATGTTACTACGACAACATCTTGTCACAAAATGGCGGCATTATGGGGAGAAAGGTTGCATCTAAACGGATCTAAGTATCAGTTGACGTCACATGACGTTTTTATTTCGTGATATTTTCTGATGAAATACGTTAATTAAGCTGTATTAGAGCGTTCGACCACCAACACTCACGGGGATTGATAAATTTTTGGCGATTATCAGAATTCTCATTTTTAATGAATGATGGACGAAAATGAGATCGAAGTTTGTAATATCGCAGTTTTGAGTTTAACCCTCCCACTGGAAGTTAACAAACCGAGGATGGGCGAGTGGAAAACTCATTTAGCTATACAACCCGATAACAGGTGTATAGTCGAATACGGCACACTATAGACGAATTGAGCCGAACAGACAATGATCGCGTTAATTACATTGTACTGCCCGGTTGGGTGGGTTCGTTAATCAGAACGCGCTGATTAACTTGATTAATATCAGAGTAGTTAATCAAACGGCATCTCTAGCTCAGTGTTAGTTTCTCTCACAAAGTTCATTATGATGTTAGGTGTCAAAAACTTTTAATAGCCAAACTTGAGATTGTAACCTATATTCTTACTCGTGCGCATATTTCTGATATTCATTGAGATTTTTTTCTTTCAATTTCTTTTTATTGTTGTTTTTAATTATACAGTATGTTTGTTTATCACTTTTGGATAAAGTTTAGTATATGGCCCATGGAATTTTTGCATGGAACATATACATACAGTATATTTGAGTTTCTCATTTTGTGGAAAAATAATAATATATGCATCTGCACTGGTTGGAAAAACGTTTTCACTAATATGCGATTTTGATTGGTTAGATAAACTAACTTAGCCTTCCGAAAGCGCCTCCTGGTGTGAGCTTTAGTAAATATTCCAAAGGTTGTTGATTCAGATCGCATATTAGCGAATTTTGTTTTTTGTTTCCGCCAGTATAGATGCAAAAAAATATTTTTTACCATATATATGGATTTTATGCAGAAATTTCTTGGGCCATATACTAAACACTACTACCATATTTATTAATTTTAGTTTCTGAACATTGTTTATGATATTATTTTTTATATGCTTTATATTAGCTTCACTTGTGAGTTAGTTTGTGAGTGAGCTGGCGCATACTGTCATCTACAGGTGTTTGTGATTATATACTGTATAGTGCAATGTACTAAAAATTGCAACCGCATAAATCGGAAAGCACATAAATCCAATGTAACAAAAATCGGACAAATCAAATCGAAAATTGTAGAAATCGAGGATGGAATTTTTGATAACTTGCAAAAAATCAAATGCTGTATCACATTACTCAAAAGTTGCATTAATCTAGATTTGCATAAATCGAAATTCGCATAAATTAAAAAAAACTCGCTTAAATTGAAATTGAAAATTCAAAAATCGTTCTTTAAACATATCAATTCTCTGTAGTACTTTTTTATGTTGTATTTTTTCTTGTTGGCCTACATTGGGCTGTACGAGGTGTTTCTCATATCTAGGTGTACCGTACCGATTTTTTAGTTAAATGCATATGAGACTCAGCGATAATTATAAGTTATGTGCTTCAAGGTACATTCCTTGGGAAGTCACACAATGGTTTCAAATTTTTTTTTCACTGATCGTAGTAGTACTGGAAGCTCTTTTCCGTACATGTGTTTCGTTCATCGGTTAAACGTTTTTGGATATTATTCACAGTCTCATAATGATGATTCTTCTGTTTGAATTTAAACTTAGAGAACATTTAGAAATAGCGGGGAGCTAGGTTTGGACTGTAGGGAGGTTGTGAAAAAGTGGGGATATTTTTATTCGCCAAAAACTCTCAAATTGAAGGCACTTTGTGAGCAGGAGCGATACTATCGTGCAGCACTCAATCATCTGTCATGTTCTTTCGGACTTGAAAGACTCTTTTTCGAAGTCGTTCCAGGACACCTTTGTAGATTAAATGTTTGTTTTTAATGTAAAATTCTCTCTGCTTAATTTCATGGCGGTCGAAAAACTGATAATAGCTATTTTTATCCTGGACCTGCTTATGAGTGCTCTTTTCAGACGAGGAGAGTTTGCCGACATTTTCTCATTTTGCCGCTTTCAATTTGAGAATTTGTTTTGCAAAAATGGACAACACCAGCACGTTTCTACAATTTTCTTACAGTAGCTTGTAGCTCGTGATTTTTACTAGTTCCTTAATTTAAAATTTAAGTTCAAGGGTCATCATTATGCGACAGTGGAAAACACCCTCAAAATTTGTAACCGATGAACTAAAGTTCTGGAAAATGGCTTTCAGTACTGCTACGATTACTTGAAAAAAAAAATTTTAAATTATTGTGTAATTTTTCAAGGAGTGTACTTTGAAGCACACAACCTATGATTTTATATTATTATTATCATTGTACTAAATGTAGACCCGTGTTGCAGCACGGTGGCAAGATATAGGATTTCTCAGATAATAAAACAGACTTTAGATTCAAGTGAAACCAACCAACTAACCAATTCCATCTAGTGGCAAATAGTACAAAGATTTTAAGGCGTTTTTTACTGTTATATACACACCAGTAAATAGCCCGTCAAAAATGACGGGAAAGTTATTTATTCTTTTACATCATATTGCTGCGCAATATTTGTTGGTTATCATTCGCAATATTCGTTACAGTTAGAGTATTTATTTTTTATTTTATTTTGTTTTGTTTTGTTTCGGTTGTTTCTATAGAAACATAATTGGTGAGGAGGAGGAGGAAAATTTTGCATTTTATAACAATTAGATACATAAACTTGGCCTATTCTTATTATAATTAGTTTTATATAGGCTACATTTAAACAAAACACCAATCACTTACTTTTGAGACACACCTCGTGTATGGAAACATAATAAAAAAATAAAAACTTTTTTTTACAGAAATCGCAAATAAAATAACTCAAAAATCGCATAAATCGAATATCGAATTTCTCAAAGATCGGATAAACGTTTTAATTTGCATAAAACGAACAACATAAAGCGTATTCGTAAAAAGTATTTTTAATGTACTTGTTTCATATCAACATATAGTTGCTCAAGTTTAAAAAATATTTTTTTATGGAAAAAAAAGTTGTATCTTTTTTTTCTGATATTACGTGAAAACCAAAGAAGCAAAATAGAATTATGATTTTCTTATGAGAGAAAAAAGATTATTTTTTTACGTGTAAGGAAGAAATCGATTTTTGTCTCTACACGTGTGCCGTTTTGGCTCACCTTTGACTTCTGTAGAACGCCAAGGCACGTTTTGTACCAATTTACATCTTCTACTTCTACTTGTTCTTCTTTCACTTTCTTTCCCCTTTTTTTTCACTTTTCCTCGTTCTCTTCACCTAATGGAATAAATCCCGAATTAAAATTAATGCGAGTTTTCTCTTCTCTCGCTTTTTCTCTGTATTAATACATCACCAAGATTATGTGGATGTTATTTTTTTCTCCTCCTTTTTCTTGTGCGCTTTTCTAGTAGCTTTTAAGGCCTGCTTGCTTTTGCTTAATGACGTTGCTTGCCCTTGCTCTTACTCAACTTCACCTCCTTTACTTTCGTTCACTCGTTTCTCTTAGCGCACCCCTCGCTCGGTGGGTATTTATTATTTAAAGGTTGCCAGCTTCGGAGCGGTCAATGCAATTAAGAGAGAGAGAAGAGCTGGATGGAAACACGAAAAAAGAAACGACTTAATGTGGAACAAGTTCCATCTTGTACCAATTGGAGGTGCACGTGCAATAATGTCACTTAAGCTCACGAAACTTATTTTTTCTTTGTTTTTTATGTACATATATATAAATATACATGTCTGCGTATTTCTTTGTGTGTGTGTATATATATATACACACACATACATATACATATACACACAGTATATACATGTCTGCGTATGTGTGTATATTTTGAAGTTGTATTTTGGTACGGCTAAGTGGATAAACCGTTTTTCTAGACGAGAAAATTTAATATCAAACCCACAATGTTGGTAGTTATTTTGAATTTGTGTGTGTATGGAAGGGGGAGGTAGATGTTGGGTGTTTTAAAATTGACGTTTAAATGAATTTTTTAACGTAAATGTTTTTTAAAATTATTTATTCGTATATACAATAGTACAGTATAAAGGCAGTTCCATAGAAACGTCAACTCAAAATGACTTTTTTTAAACTTTTTTTTTATAGTGTACAGTTAATTATTATTACTAATTATTATGTAGGGTTGACACATGTATAGTAATGGAAAGTTTGGTCATCTCAATAAGATTTTGCTTGTTTAATACATTGGTTACACCAATTTTGCATATTACGATAGTCACAAGGAAGCGATTTATGCGAATTTGAATTTATGCGAATCTAAATTAATGCGATCTTTGATGAATATCATATTCAATTTATGCGAGTTTTGAGTAATTCTATTTTTGATTTCTGCAATATTTGATATTCGATTTGTGCGATTTTTGTCACATTAGACTTATGCAGTTTTCGATTTATGCAGTTCTCACTTCATGCAATTTTTGGTCCATTGCACTATACAGTATATTATAATAAACACTTGTAGATTGCAGTATACGTTCAATTCCCAGTTCACTCACAATGTCACGCCGTATACATTTTAAGCTCAATCTTGACGCGCGTCATGCAAGGAAGCGTTGAAGTAGAGAGCTATGCAGGAAAGCTCCAATCTAGAATCAGGCGGAGCTTTGTGTCGAAACGCTCAGTTTTAATAGCCACGAGTTTAGTTAATAGTTTAAAGTTTTTGGGATTAGTTTTTTTTGATCAATTTCTAAAACTTAAAGTGATAAATAATTCGCATTACAGAAAGTATGCATTTCTTTTTTGGTGAGCTAGAGACTAAGACGCTTTGTTCCAAAATGCTCGTATTAAGCTAACCGCGAATAAACAAACCCTTCAGCATGTTTCTATTTCTTTTTATTTGAATAAAGATAATTTTAATAATAGTAGGCTAATAGTATATGTTTATATAACTTTAAGTTTAATCCTTCAAATAAAACGATTTATAATAGCTTTACTTGTGAGTCACTTTGTGAGTTTGTAAATGAGTGAGTTGGGAGTTGAACGTGTATTATCATTTATAGACGTTTAAGATAATATACTGTACAGTCCAATGGATCAAAAATTGCATAAAGTTAGAACCTCATAAATGTAAAACCGCAAAGTGTAATGTAACACAAATCGTACGAATCAAAGCTGAAATTGCAAAAATCGAAAATGGAGTTACTCAAAACTCGAATAACTTAAAGATCGCATAAAGCAAAACTATGTATAAAGTGTATTTTTAAAAATCAACATTTTTAATGTATTTGTTTATGATTTTTTTTAATTATATCAGCTTATGTATAACAAATATACTAAACAGGTGGTTGTTTTGTATCATTAAAAAAATTTAAATTGTTGTCACGGATTTTATTTCTTATTTAGACTTTGGTTTATATTTAGTTTATTAAATGTTGAGTTTTGACAACAAGATGACGTTTCAATTTTCTTGTCATTATCATTTTTCTTATTTTTTTATCATTATAATTCTTTTTTTTTAAGGGTCGTATTGATTCTATGAAATGTCGCACGGTTTTTATTGACTAACTTTTCAAGAAGAAATGTTTTTTTTTTTAAGTTAGTGCGTATTTTTTTTTCAAAAATCCATAATTGGCTTGATTGAGTTAGGCATTCTTATCCGCTTTAATGAATACAGTGTAAAATTACAATTACTATGTCTAAAGTGTCATTTTAATTAATACAACATCTACGAGAAAAAAAAAATTTTAACGAAATTAACGACACTCGTATTTCTACCGTATTCAAATATGAAAAACAGAAATGAAAACAAAACAAGTCGGAATACATTAAAAATGTCTTTTAAGCATACTTTTTTAGCTTACTGTTATATACAAGATATACTTTATGTAAATACATAAAGCAAAAAATCCATTTTTTATTTCTTCATGTTTCGATTTATGCTAGTTAAAACTTATGCAATAACACATTTTCTTTCTTGTCACTACCATTAGTATTAAATTTCGTGAAGATCTGATTAGTCGGTTTTGCGTTATACGTGAACAAACAGACATGAAAACAAATTCATGTATATAAGTAACTAAAAACAATGCCCTTTTTTCTTTTTTGGCCAATCGTTATTTTTGTAGTTTTAGGGGGGTGGTGATAAAGGGAAACTTTTTTTTTAAGTGGGGGATAACGTCACGTGATGTAAAAAAAAAACAGACAAAAAAGGGAAGGGGGGAAAAATTGGAGTCTACGGTTTATTTATGAGTGAACTTCGATGGGAATGAGTTCCTTACAAGCATAAAGTAGTCGACGCCGGAAAAGTGCCTTTTGCGCATGCGCAGCTCGTAATTCACTTCATTCTTTTTTCTCTCTCTCTCTCTTTCTCTCTTATTTGTCTTCGAACGCGTCTTACACTTTTAAACACCCTTTATTTTATTTTTTTTATATTCAGCAATCGTTTGAAAAATTTATTTTATTTTTTGTTCCCGTCTGTGTTTCTATTCCAGAGTTGAAAACCTTGAAACACTGTTTTTAAGATATAATTAGAGATAGTTAAAATTCATACAACAGTGTTTGTGTATATTTTTTTTATTAGTTAGTTGTTAGATGCATATTTTATTAGTTCCAACTCGTTTTGCTCGTTTATTTTTGTTTGTTTGTTTATTACTCCATAGAAAATAGCTGTCTACATAAAAAAATAATAACTAACGAAAATGCAATTTTCGTTTTACACGTTTTTCATATTTTTTTCGTGCTCTTTTTTTTTATGATCATTTCGTGGATCTCTATTTTTCTTTACGACTCAAAAAACAAAACAAACAAAACGTTAAAAAAAAAGTACTACTTGTATGTATACTGTAGTACAGATGAAACGTTAGTGTTTAGCAGTTAACTCTTTTTGAGCCATCAAATGTTATGAAATTTTTTTGTTTTAAATTTAAAATTTTAAATAAAATTTACATTTTTCATGATACGAGATTCATATTTATTTTTTAATATATTTAGAAACATGAAATTTTTTACTACATAAATCGATGAAAAACTCTTTTTGTTTATATTCACTGGGTTGTTTAATATTACAACGTGTTTATTTTATTTTTTTTAATGAAAAATTGAACAAGTTATTTATTTTTTGGTTTAAATTAATTTTATTATTACAAAAAAGCATATTGTTTTATTTTGGTATACTTATTTTCGTGTTTTGAGAATTTTTGTCTTGTATTGTTTACATTTTCTAAGTTATAAAACTGAAATGAAGAAGAAAAAACAAACCCACGAGTTGAAAACTCGTTCGACTAAAAGCATAGTTGAATTATCAATGAAGCTGCTGTCTTTCATGTGTCTTGTTTTCTCCAAATGGGAAAGAGAACGTCATTCGTTTAAACTGTGACACTACGTAAAAAGAATTTAATTTCGTTATCTTATTTTATTTCGCCTTCTAGTTTTATACATCCAAAATTTTGCTAGACATTTGAAGAAACGTATATAACAAGTCATAATAATAATAATTCCGAATGTTTGGACAACTATAATAATCCATACAATAATAATATACAATAAACAATGTCCAGAAGCCAAAGTTAGTAATGACAAAATCAAAAATACATGTTAACAAGTACATTAAAAATGCTTTCATACTCTTTATATACCGGTACTGTTATATACAGATGCTATATTCTGCAAAGCATAGCGTATCCAGTTCAAATAGACATATACTCTATGTACATACAGTACATAATGCAAAGAATCCATTTTTGATTTCTGCACGTTTCAATTTATGTGAATTTTGATTTATGCAGATTCATATTTATGCGATCGATGAATCAACCCCGATGTTTGATTTATGCGAGTTTTGAGTAATTTTATTTATGATTTCTGCAATATTTGATTTATTTATATATGCGATTTTTTTTTACACTGAACTTATGCGGTTTTTGGTTTTTGTGTTCTCGTTTTATGCGTTTTGGTTCAGTGGTTTATACAGTATATTCTTATAAACGACTCTAGATGACAGTATACATTCAATTCTCAGCTCACTCACAAACTCACAACTTACTCAAAAACTCACTCACGAATGAAGCTAATATGAAGCGTATAGAAATAGCTAAAATTCCGTGATATGCACGGTGATCTTTCTACATTTTGAAGTGTTTTTGACAGTTTTGGTTAAGACAATAACTAGTTTCACAACATTTGTCTACCTGTTTGTTTGTTTGTTTGTTTGCTTTGGACTCTTATATTTTTCATTCAATTTTCTTGAAATTTGTTATACCTTCACACTTGAGTTCCAGTTGAGTTTTGGGCTATAGACAAATTTATAATATTTATTAGAATATTGACAAATCCGTTTTTTGTGACCCCCCCTCCCAATTGGTGATCTTTTAGTATGTTTACATTAGTATTGTTAAGAGAGTACGGTTGTTAAGAATGTATAAAAAAAAGTGTGTTTACATTAATTTTGTTATGTTTAGACTATAATAAACACATTTTCAACAATAATTTTTTTTCATATATAATTTAAAAGCTTTGTGCAATATAAAGATAAGCCCACATATTGTTCAGGAGAGCCGTTTATTCTGGTGAGAAACTCCATAAAGTACCATACTGAACAATAAGGTTATTCTCTACATTATGCTGCTCTTTTCTGGAACATGGTCAAGTAACAAGCTAGAAACAGTACCGAGGGACAGTTTCACTATATTTTGTTCAATTTCGTTTTTGTTACCAACAAATTGTTAATACTTTATTGAAATGAAGACATAATCGCAGAACGAAAACTTAAGATTCATTGACATAAATTCAGGATAATATGGATTTACTTTTATGAGTTTTTTTCTTGATAAAACATTTCTTACCCATATAATTTTTATTTATTTTTTTTTTATTTTGGTAAAACATTTTCGTCAGCAATGTGATATAAAGGACGTGTGGTGGTGGTGATGGTGGTGTGGACGAAAAAGTGAGGAAAGAGTGTCATCGATGTTTTCTGCAATGTCTTTTCATTCATTCAACGCATCCCTTTCTCTTCCATCCTCCTTGAGCGTCGAGAGGAAGCACATTAGGAAGCGCCCTTCGATGACAGACGGTGACTTTAATCGCCACCACTGGTGGCGCTTAGGTCGCTCAGGCGTCTTTTGTCAAGTGGCCGATCGAACTGCTGCAAAGAAGAACATTCCACCTGCTTTTTCCGTGTCCCATCTTTCTTTTTTTCCCTTTCTGTTTCTTTTTCTTCTTCTTCTTCATCTACCCTCATCTTATCCCTTTTCCACCTCTCATTTCTTTTGGGTCCCACTACTACTGCCTATCTTCCTGCCCTCACTTTACCTCAACTATATATTCTCGTCGTTCTTTTTCTTACCTACCCTGTGTAGGTTGCGTTGTGTTTTTTTTTTGTTACTCACTCTTCTACACTGGCTTCACCACAATCGAAAACGATGGTTGCCAACTTGGACCCCCTACTTGGTTGCTGTTCCGAGTCGTTGTCACTGCCATCGGTCACCCAGTTCGGATTCCTAAAACTGTTGACTTTTTTATTTTTTACTTTCTGGTATTCTTCTTTTATCGTTCGAAAGCTGTGCTAAATTCATCTGCCACGACGCTTTATTTTTTTCTTGGGTAGTCTCGTAAACTTTTGCTAAAACTAATTATTGGGTTACTGAAGTTGTAACTTAGCGTGGTATCTTCTCCCTCTCTAACGCGTGTTTTATGTCTTTCTGTATATTTGCCAATATAGTCTGCAAGAAAAATTTCACTTACAAATGCCTTTTTTTTAAAAGGGGCTATAAATTGTTTGACTTCTAGTAACTGAAGTTTAACATGGTTTAAATTACAAGATCTGACTCAACTTTGAATTCTCGTGAGAGCAAGACAAATCAATTTTACGAATTTAGATTTATGAGATGTTTGATTAATGTGATATTCGATGTATGCGAGTTTTGAGGAAATTTTATTTTCCAGGTTCACAAGTTTTTCAACTTGTATGCGAATTTCAATTGATGCGAATTTCGATTTACGCAAATTTAAATTAATGTGATCTTTGAGTAACGCGATATTTGATTTAAGCGAGTTTTTAGTAATTCTGTTTTCGATTTCTGCAATTTTCGATTCGATTTATGCGAATTTTGTTACATTAAACTTATGCGATTTTCGATCTATGCGGTTCTCATTTTATGTATTTTTGATACAGTAGACTTATACAGTATATTATTTTATTCTATTTTTAAATTAAGCAGTCCGCAAGGACCAAATACACAACAAATTAACCAAATACAATCAAACGATCAACTAACTGAAATAATTAACCACAAGAACTATAATAAAGAGTGATTGTTACAAATTTGTTAAGATAAGTTAATATGTTTAAAAAGTAGTTTATCGACATGATTGAAAACGTTTATCTGGATAATGTCGGAATGGTAGCCCAATTTTTGAATATACATGTATAGCGAATATATTATCATAAACACCGGTAGATTATTATTCATTCAAAGTTTCACCGAGACACAACGATGACAGTATCGTTCAATTCCCAGCTTTCACTCACTCACTCACTCACTCACTCACGGACTCACAAACTCACAAGTGAAGCCATTATAAAACATATTAAATGTGTGATTAATGAATTTAATGAATCAGTAATGATTTATTAAGTAGGTTTTTGTTTAACTAACCAAACTCATTCCTCAAGTACAAACGAGTAGCGGTCCTGTCAGCTAACCATAATGCATCAAAACTCGTTCGATCTAAATTAAAACAAAAATAAACATTCGTAAAGAATGTAAGAATTTTCAACTTTCGAATAAACACAGTTTCGAATCCGAAAACAGAACTCTGTTGTTGAACAGTATATCTAATAAATGTATCTGCTGACTCATTGATGAACGTGTTTCGTTTAAACTGTTATGCCGGTACTGAATTATTTGAAACGCTAAATGGTTCTTTAACCCCTTTTCTCTTTCCACTATTCCCTGTTGGGGAGCAGGAAAATCACGTGATAGGAGAAGAGAGACAGACAGACATAGTTGGAGAGGAAAATCAATCGATAAACGGGTAAACCGAATCTTCTATACAAAAGTGAGAGCCAACTTAATGAGATTTTTAGAAATCGGTTACGTTTAAATTCGCTAAGCAATTTAGAAACGTTTCTCAACCCTCACCCCCTCCGGTTTTTTTCTTTATATTTATTATTTTTTTTATTGATCTTATTTATATAGATTTTTGTTTCCACAATACCCAACTGAATTTATCGTGTTTTTTTTTTGCTAGTCGAGGACCACATAAAAACGCTCGTTTAACCGTGTTCGAATTTCCATCGAACTCGTGTTCTATCTAAGAGAGGATTTTTATGTCCGGAATATTCGGGGAAATCAAGTAAACAGGGCGTGCTAAGGGATAAGATGTTAGGTGATGGGAGTGTAGAGAAAATGGAGAAATATAGAGTTGTCTACATTTTGTTTTTACTTTCGTGTGATATAAAATAAAAACCCAGCAAAACTTGTATAAAAAAAAATTCTCTTTACTACAGTACAAAGAAACGTAGAGAGTAGAATAGATAGTGAAAATTCATGGTTTGTCTTAAATATTTTAATGCTCGAAGTGCTCGATTTGTCACTTGAACGGAATTCGAAACGGTATACCTACCGTTGTTACCCTTATAGTTTTACCAAATCGATGTGTGTGACATGAAAAAACAAAAACAAAAAGGAAACGTTTTACTGATCAATTTTTCATTATTTTGTCATTTTTTTGTCAGTTTCACGTACCTTTTCACTCGAGAAAAACAGATCAAAACATACCTTACAATTGAAGGGTTCCAGGAAATATAATGATAAGCTACATTTTTTCAAAGCGTTACAGACACCATTACAAAAGTATTATTATACAGTAATAATACGGTATTAGGTATTTTTCTGTTTACTGAGAGGCTACTAGTGGTTAGGCATGGGATTGCTGTGTTAACTAACTTGTGTGTTAGTATAGATACCAGTTTAGGTTAGTTAAAAAAATACAACATTAATCATAAAATTCATGATTGATTAATGTGTTTGTTTGTTTTATTTTACCTAAACTGGAACTTGCGGCCTCTCGGAAAGTATCAGGTACTATTATATTACTTTATTTTTGATGAAGTATGTTTATATTTTTCATTTATTGATATAATTGTAATTAATTTATGATGTCTAATTTGTTTTTAGTAAATTGTATACGAAACTTCATTTTCATTATCTATTGCCAGAATTTTAACGATAGTTAACGGCCTTAACATTTTCTATATGTTTGATAAATATAATATAAACTAGTGCACATATAATGATAGAATGCGTTATCTAATTAGCGTATAGGCAGAAATGCAAAGTTTGGTTGGAATATAAGCTTTATCATGTCTAGACTAAAAGTGATGAAAATTTTAAAACATCACAATGACTCAATTATGAGATATCCATAGACTCGTATACCCGTTAAAATGAAACATATTCAATTATTTAACGAGATCAGATTTTCAAACTTTTAAATCGATACGTTACGCGTGAAATCTTATTTACGCAATGAATTTTGTAAATGGTGTGATTCAAAATTTAATTTTTTTTTGTGTGTGTGTATAATTTCAATGAATGTTGTTCGGATTGCGAATAGCTTGTTTATTCTAAAATCATTTTTCTTCTTGTTCGTTTCATTAATGTATGTTTCTGTATGCATTCAAATCGGGCTTGTTCGTAATGAAACTCTATTTAGATTAATACTTGATTCACACATTTCGTTTCTTCCAACATCAACAATAACCTGGTTGAAAATTCACGGTACTATATAAAATGAGAAAAATTTAAATTTGTTTTTTTCAACCAGAAAACTTTTAACGTTGTTGTTGTTGTTTGTCGTCCGAGCAAAAATCGTTATTTGTAGTCTTAAATGAGGATTTACTTACTAATCCCATCAATAAATGAACTCGTTGAGTGTTTCAACTCAACGTTGTTGGTAAATTTTTTTTTTTATATAGGTTCTCATAATCAAGACCCATTCCCACGCACGAGTTGTTAGAAAACAGTAATAAAAATAAGAGAAGGGGAAATTTTTACTCAACCTATAACTATTACTAGTACGGCTTCATCGAAAACCTAGTAAAAATGTTCCGAAAAAGGTTTCGGTACTTTGTGTTATTGTGCTTATTCAAATCGCAGAGCTTTTAATGCTAAGGGGCTTCGGTGGAAACGACCTCCTTAGCTTTGTTTTATCGTCGAATAAAATTAATTAGACATTCAGCTGATTAACGCTCAAGTGTTCTAATGAAGTTGTGGGTCTCGTTTCACTGTCTCTTCGACACTCGTTTTCAAAAGTCTTAGAGGTTCGGCTTTCGGTTAATTATTAACGTGGAGTAGAATGTCGCAAACACTTTTTTTTTCTTCTTCGAGTTCGTCTTCTTTTTTCGGTGGTGGGGGTGTTTGCAATTTTATAGTTTTCCTACACATTGATTTCTTTTTGAGAATTTTGATAAAAGAATCTTATTTTTTTTTGTGTGTGAAGAATCTCCCATTTTCATAAACACTGTAACAATGCAAATATGTAAACATCAAGAAACAAAAGAAAGCAAATCGATTAATTTGTAAAAATGATTTTTTTTAGTTGCACCCCGTATAGTGTGAAACTGAAATTATGTTTTGTTGTGTTGACTAAATACGCTTTTCAATTTTGGTTATGGTTTACTTTTTAAAACAAGTATATTAAAAATAATTTTTAAACACACTCTTTATATACTTTAGTCATATACAGTTCCACTTGTACTGTATGTAAGTACATAACGCGAAAAAAATTCCATTTTCGATTTCTGAATTTTTTGATTTATGCGAATTAACATTTATGCAATCTATAAGTGATTTGATATTCAATTTATGCGTGTTTTGAGTAATTTTCATTTTTGATTTCTGCACGTTTCGATTTATGCAAATTTTGATTAATGCGAATTTCGACTTATGCGATCGTTGAGCAATTCGATATTTGATTTATGCGAGTTTTTGAGTGATTTCATTTTTGATTTTTGCAATTTTTTAATTATTCATTTATATATGTAATATTTTTTCACATTGGACTTAGCCTATGTGTTTCAAACACATCTCTGCAAGTCACTGATACTATACAGTAAAGTTGCATTGCATTTTTAGATGATATGCATCTTTAAATTTGTATTTAAATTGACCATGCAAAGAACTGAAACTAAAACAACTACACTGCATAGTATCAGTGAATTGCAGAGAAACTCTGTTGTAAAAAATTTACAGTTATTTAGTTATTTAGCATTTTCATCCAGTTAAAGTAAAATTTATGAGTTAAATATGTTCAAGTTTTAAACTAAACTACGAAGTTAACTCTTTGGTAACGATTTTCTCGATTTCAGCGTTTTCGCTGTTTATTTTTGCTTAAAAACATATCAAGTCTATTTATTTCGTTCTTGTAATTAAACTGATGCCGTAGGATATTAATCTGCACTTGCGTTAGGATCATGAAAAGTTGATATCCTTAATCAGCGTAATTACTGTTTCCCCTAATGAATGTTTAATTGATGATGAACTATCTGGTCAGGTGTGTACTGTTTTCAAATAATTGTAATTGGTAAAGTTGCTCGTACAAATGTAGCACTTTCATGACTTTTTTACGAATTCCTTCTCATCGGAGAGCACATATCATGAGCTTAATGTCACGTGCCACCCGTTGAGTATACACACAGCGTTGCGAAATTACATTAATTATTTACATGTACACTATATTGAGTACATTTCGTATCATTTGAATGTACAGTATATAATGGTATTATGCCAAGGGCTGTTGATGATTACACATTTGTTGACGATTACAAACTAGTAATAGATATTGCTTATGTTTAGTACAAATTTAAAATGTACCTGAATTTATAGATTTGAATAATGGCAATGTGGAATGTACTCGTAAACTTTACCTGATTTAAATTTTTGGTATAGCTGATGAAAACTAGTTGAAAAATAGTTATAAAGAGTTGGTACTAGGTGGCAGATTAAACTGCGATGCATTAAGTTTCGATTTCATACAATGGAAATCGATAGTATCGATAATTGATGCTCTTATTGGCACTAAGAGTTTATTTATTTTTTTATTTTATATTACTTTAATGATACTTTTCTGTTAATCTAGAGGCTGCTTACATTAAATTTGTATATAACTTATCATCATACAAGTGGCGTGTTTCATCATGTTTTACACATGCTTGCTCTAACATTGAGTTATCTCAATTAAAAATTAGAAGTTATTTTAAAGTTGTTACCCTCTAGGGTAATTGTCTTTTAACGGAGAAGCCGCTTGTGGTGCTTGAGTGTAAGTTTCAGTTTAGGTTAGATAAACAAAAAAAACACATTAATTTTATGACTAATAATAAATATATAGTTTAACTTAAACTGTTATTTATATCCATGGATACTAGTTTAAATTAGTTAAATAACAACAACCCCCATGTTTAATCACAAGCGGTCTTTCAGTTAACAGAAAAGTACATTTTTTATTTTGATAATATTATTAGCACTTTGTTGGAATTTTTCATTTTATATATTTTTATTAAATAATATAAAAACGGAATAGTTTTGAAAACACTTCAAAAAAATTTTATTTACGAAAAAAACTCTGGTTTTATTTGTAACTAGAAATCTCATTATAAATATAATACGCTGTTATAGTAAAATTAAAAACAGAAACTGAAAAATACTCGATATATCATATATTAGTATTGTAAATATACTATTTCAAATGGTATTTAATTGTGACATGATGTCTCTGTATTCCAATTCTAGACAATAACATAAACAATATAAAATTTATAATTTCTTTAATAATAACGTGAGTCTTATTTTTTTTCTTAACAACTTTCCTACAACAGTAAAAATATTTAT
Source organism: Cryptops parisi (assembly GCA_034695005.1). NCBI lineage: Eukaryota > Metazoa > Arthropoda > Chilopoda > Scolopendromorpha > Cryptopidae > Cryptops > Cryptops parisi. Next base: position 3,730 of record JAQIWH010001314.1, on the reverse strand, counting down.
ATTCAATCCATAATTTTGTATAATTGTTACACAGACATTGAGAGATAACATATTACACCGAAAATCGAACGTTAGAACAAGTTCCTCTATTAATGGCAATGAGAATTTACAATAATAATAATACAAGAAATGGTATGTTTTTGAAAAGAAGGGATGTGTGTTTATTAATAGTACAACATGTGTGTACATTTTGAAAATTCAGCAATCGTCGGAAACCGTGAATAGGCGAAAGAGAAAACGAACAAACAGCAAACCGTAGCGAGGATTAACGCTTCGTCTGTTAATTCCCACCTAAAAGGTCGACAAACAAAAGCATCACGAGCTTTAAACATTCGGCACATCTTCACCTTTGGTTATTTTCTTTTTTCCTCCCCTACAACTAAACGGAAATTGGTGGCAAACACAATTCGATCGAATAGGTCGAAAGTGCGGTGACATATTGTGACCGGTTAATATATTGTTGTTGTTGTTGTTAAACGGGAAGTTTGCATTTTCCGATTTTTGGCCACAAAATGATAATCGTGGATAATGAATCATTGATACGGAAAACGAAACGTTTTGGCGTTGACCAATGAGAAATGGCATTGGAAAAATTACCTGTTTTGAACTTGTTAATATTTGATCACTGTTGACAACATGGGGCTCTGATATCAACGTGTTTGGATGCAAACAAGTTTATTTTCGGTGCGGATTTATGTTTGTCATTTGTCATAGTTGAATTATTAAAATGTTTCGTGTTTGGCAAGAAGCTTATCTTTAATATCATTATACAGAGCTGTCTGTGTTGATTTTTTGTTTTTTTTAGAAAATGTTTACTTGTGTTGAATTTTAAAATACGCTGAATTGTTGTTTAATTTTCTGTTAATTATGCAATGCGCTTTACAAGATTTTAACTTTTAAAAGATTTATAAAATTATAACTTTTTAAGCGGAAAACATCTTAAAATTGTCTTGTGTGGGTTTTTATGTCTGTCGGCTACATTACAATACTCATGTTTTAAATTTTGATTTGTTGGGTCACATACAGTATATATTTTATATGTAGTATATATTCGTTTACGAAAATTACTCTTCGTTTGTACTGGCATTCACTGTAAATACCAATGTATTCATTTTAAACCAAAGATAAAATCTCATATTTTGTATGGTGAGTGATCTAACATTCTGTTAATCAATTTTGCTCATTTGAGTGTTCAATAAAAATAAATATATAAATAAATAAATAAATATTGGTATTGCAGTGTTTGGCGAATAGCGAAACTTTTCAGCATATAACAAACTTCTAGGAGGATCCACCTGATCACATATTAGTAAAATTAATGTAATAAACTCGCATAAATTGAAGACTTTTCGTACCTAATTTGAAAAAAAAAAGTACGAAATGAACTTTACATAATTGATTTTATTTTTTAATTAAATAATCAAAATGTTTTTTTTTTTAAATAAAAATTAACACAAACATTTGTAGTTTGATTTGCCGATCTTCATCATTCCAATCTTAGGGTGTTGTTTCAAAAAAAATTTTTAGAATAATAAATAACACAAAAAACATTAAACATATTAAATAGTTTTACATTCCATTCTAAATTCTTTTAAATTTTTATCAATATTTTGGAGAAAAAAAAACAACAAATAATCTTTCTTCATATGGTGTCCGAAAATATATCTTAACAACTATAATACTAAATTCCGCACAGGATTGTAAAGTGGATTTTTTCGGACACCCTGTATAATCGTTTTAACTTTCAACGGCTGTTAAAAGTAAACGAAATTCGTGGAAATAAGTATTTAAATTATACAAAAAAAAAAAATAAATATATAAAAAAAAACTCTTCAGTTTTAACACCCGTTTCTCTCAATTTCACGCTCTCGTAGACGACAAGTTCTTGGAGAACTACATCATTTTTATTGTTGTCCCTGCTCCGTTTTAGAACTGCTCTCGGGTCTCGAGTGTCGTATTTCACTCAGGTAATCCCTCGTCGAGTTGCTTATTAATCGTCTTCTCTTCTATACGTGCATCTTTGGCACAAATGGTGTGCCTCGAGCCTCGTGAGAGGAAACCCACCTGACGTTACGAATTCGTCCTTTCTCTAGTCTCCACTTTTATACCAACACTTAGCCTTTTTTTTCTCTTTAAAGAAAATTTTTTTTTGGGTTAAAAACCCGCCCACTCTTTTTTTTTTCTGGGGATAGAAAAATATGGAGCAAGTTTCTCACGGGGTTTTTCGTCGAAAGGAACCGTCACGAGCTGCTTGGTTCTCTTGTGGTAAAACATGGTTCCGGATGGTCGCAACTCCCTATTGGCTGTTTCGAATGGAGATCAATACCATTCGACTTGCAAGTTTCTTCTTATGTGTGTGTGGTAGGAAAGAAGAAGAAGAGGGGAGTATAAAAAATTGAGAGGAAAGAAAAACAGGAAGGAGTAGGGTTTTGTTGGTGAGGAAAGGAAGATGGATATATAAAAAGGCAAACATTTTTTTTTGTGTGTGTGGGGGGGGGGGAGACTGCGTTTTTCGTTTTTATCATCATGATCATGTTGTTGTCGTTTGTTTTTTGTTTTGTTTTTAAGGGTTTTCTTTTGGTAAATTACTCGAGTGATTGGGTGGAAACGGAGAGAAGAAATTGTTTATACGATGGGTAGGGTTCTTTCTTCAATCTTTTAGCTTTCGAGATGAAGTCAATTCCGGATTTTTTTTTATTTTAGGTATTTTCTTTTTACTATTGGTCTTAGTATAAAATTGCCAATTTAAAGTAGCATTCAAATGTTTGTGAAATTGTAGAGTTTTTAAGAATAGGCTTGGGAACCGTAGTACTGTTATTGATATATCTATTTGATGTACAGTATCGATAAATGATTCTATTGGACGTTAGCAATTACGTAGTTTTCTAAGTAAAATAAATTTAGAATAATAATAAACAAGTAGCTGAATAAAGTATATTTACAGAAATTGACAGTATAACAATATTTAGTATACTGGACATAATTTATTTTAAACACGGTGACTTTATTTTGGTTTTGAATTACTGCTCGTTTCAAACTTGAATTGAATCAATAGCGCCATCGTTCGTCAGGTTTTTGTTTATTTATTTTTTTAAAATTCTATGGAATTAAATTTTATTTAAATTCATGTGATAAATTTAGTAAAATTCAACAAATTTTAATTGAAGGTCCTAGTGTAAAAGGGTGCTAAGTAACATATTTGTTAAAAATGACCTGGAAGCTTGAATGTTTTGGGTGCAATTGTACCTTTTTAACGCTTAATTTTGGGTAAAAGTACAATAAGTGCAAAGATAATAGTGTGAAGTAGCCCATAGACATCAAGGCAACTTCAGATATTGAAACGTGTTTTCCTCGAAATTGCAAACATGTTTTTTGACACTCTTTTACACCAGTCCCTTCAATTGTCATATTTCAATGCTTTCTTAGATTTCATCCAAATGGTACTTTTGCATTTGCTGATAGACACCATTTGTGATGCTAGTGGTTGTTTTTGTTTTAAACTAACCTGAACAACTGTCCACTAGTATAGATGCCAGTTGAAGTTATTAAAAATGCAACCGCTCATTATATTATAATATACTAGATTATTGCTCTGGCATAACATACGTCAAATAGTCGCCTACGGAGGCGTGTGTTAATGCTTCCCGTGGATATCATTGTTTATTCTTGTTGCTATAGCAAACCTGCGTGGATTTAGATCGTGATGCATACCTTAGAGAAATAAATATAA
>JAQIWH010001313.1:0-33050 GCA_034695005.1 Cryptops parisi | reverse complement strand
GGGGGGGTGGGGGCTGTACGAGCGCTTGTGTCTTGGGCGGTGCCATTATTTCGGTCTCTGATGGCTGTCTTCGCTATTGCAGGAATTAGTGACAAGTTGTGAGTGACGTTTCCTCGCGAAGTCTACCATTGGTCGTGATGACGTTGTTACTCGGTGCGGGGGAGGACGACATGTCACAATAGTTAGTGTTGCGTCCTCCGAAAGAAGTGATGAAACACACGAGACAACCTTTTCTTTTTTGCAAAAGATTAAGGTGGAGAAGATGAATTTAGTAATAGTGTCGAAAAGTTGCAATTGCAATGATACTCTATTCTGTAGTATCATACTGTTGGACACGCCTGTATATTATTAAGTTAATATCGGTACCAAAATAATTACTTTTTCTATGTCTGGAAAATTTGAGTTATATACGATCTACGATGATTTTAGTTGGTATTGTTTGAGTTTATATAATAAGTGAATCAAAAATAATTGACGTATACGGGGTGGCTCAAACGCGCAACTTTAGAATCGTACTACGTGTCGTGTTCCCGTTTATAGTTAAATTTATGTAATATAGATTTTAATATCAGAATTATTTATCCTTTATACTTAACAACGCATAAAACTATTAGTTATGAGAGTTGATTTTTATTATTATTATTTGTTCGGCCTAAAGCATTTCGTGTTGACGTATCCTGTTGGATAGTTTCCCTTTTACATGTGGATTGATAGAATGTTCTCAAGGAATTGAAATGTCTTGAGAATAATTTTTTTCTTCGTTCTTTGTCGATAAGGAAAATGGGACAAATACAAATTCATGTCGGAAATGTGAAAGTTAATTTTTTTTTAGTTTACTTTTTAAAACCAGCTGTCATGTTACACACATTTTTTTTTTCTCATTTTTCTTTCATTGGAATTTTCGAAGAAAAAAAAATTAAATTTTTAATTTTCTTTGAAAAAAAAAGAAGTAAAGATCATTAGTAAGGAAGCCTCATATACGCCTGAAAGGATATAGTGTCAATTTCTATTATTGATTTAATTTTTGTTTTGTAAGACTTTTTTTTTCGGTTTGTCACTAATTTACTCTACTAGTTGCTAGGTAATATTGAAAAAGTGCGAAAATTTACCCATGTGGTTTTTGATCAGTCAACTCGTTTTCTATTTGAAAGGTGGTTGTGGTTTTAGATATCAATAAAATGGACGTGGATGTCAACCAATCACATGGAAATAAATATTGAGCGTTCACATGTCGAAAGAGAGCCGTTCATTTGGGAAAAGTACTAGGACTTTCATTTTAATTATTTTTTTTTCATTCTACCTTTGGAAAAATGATACGGGGAAAATGTTTGAGGAAATTTTGATGACGTTTTTTATCCTCTTAATAGCTAAATATATATTTTTCTTGCCGACGGAAGCCATGTTGGTTGAGGAAACTACTTGTTTCACTCAGCGTTTTGCTACTAGTTTACTGTATTAATGTACTTTTTAATCGATTTACTGTCGATTTTCTTTATATCCAATTTGTCAGAAAATATTCATCATTTGGTGACGAATGTCACTTTTGTTTGTACAGTAGAATCCGGTTATTGTGATCACTGATTTTTTGATAACACTAGACGGATGGTAACATTAAAAACGATGGAACTAAAACAGTGTTGACTGACAATGATAACAGTAGCCGATTGATAGCATTATCTGTGATTATAATAGCCAAATTCACTGTATCACTCACAGATCCGTCACTACTTGTTTACAGTAGTATCTACTACTTTATAATATAAAATCTCATATTTGGATTAATTGTTAGCTTTTTAATATTAATTGGTATTAGATTACAATTCTTATTATTAATTGGTTAGTCAAAATTGACCCTTTGGCGACTAAAAGACCACGTGTATCATTACTTCACTGCCACATTTTAGTTAACTTTATAATACCAGTGTCACTTTTTGTTTTACCATATTCTATTTTATACCAGTCTGTTAGTCTTCAGCATCGATCGTTTAGTTACACTTCACATAATGAAACTGAGGGAGGGGGGGGGGGTGATGAGGGTATACATTTTCTCCTTCAATCGTGACTACACTTGTCACCCTTTTAAAGCTGCCAAAACATGTCTCTGTCTTGGACTAATAGGCTCTTATTGAAGGTCCCAACGTTTTGAAAGTTCCTTTTCTTTAGCCGTTTCGGCGACGCCATGATGTCTGAAGCGTGCGTCGATTCGTGGGGGGTACAAGGCGCCAAGGTAGCGACAAAACCAACAGTTTTCAGTAAGGGGTCAGGTGTGTTCTCGGCATGTTTAGAACCCAGGAGGTCAACACTGTCGCCCCCCTGCCACGAGCAAACAGGACATTTTCTTCTTCTTCTTTGCAATAACCACCACCATCATAGACCTCCTCGGTTGTTTATCTGCTTAACTTTCTTTTGTGGATCGACTCGTTTTTTCCCCATAGGGTGTATGTTTGTGTGTATTTTTCTTCTTTGGCTATAAGAGCTACAGCAGAAAAAAAAGTTTGTCTTCGTGTGGTGTCATTACGTCAAAAAGTCAATGGATGTTGATCGTACGTAGTAGTAGGATGAGAGGATGTGTCAATAATGCGCCCTCAGAGTGAGTAGTCGTTTCAATGCCCTGATGAGTTTTTATAGCGTCGGTAGGTGTTCTTCCGAGTTGACATAAGAGGGGTATAAGATACACAAACACACACTCCCTGTAAATCTTCTAAACTCGTTCCGCTTTTCTATCCACCCCGTTTATTTTTTCTGGGTTCTTTCATGCCGTCTTTTACTTAGAAGACGCATCCGTCCGTGGTTCTTTTTTTGGCGTTTTCCTTAAGACTTTTCCAACAAATCTTCCCCGAAACGTGGTGTAGCGTGGCATTGGGGGTTCGAGAAACACAAAAACATGGCGGCGGATTATGGCCATCATGGTGGCTAAACTCTAATACTAATGCGGATTTAGTTAAGATAGGTTCATTGGGTTTGTCGAAGCAACGCACCCTGTTCCCATAGGGTACAAAAATAAGAGGGGGGTATAAAGGACAATGTTTATTTCCTCCAGGGAGCGAGTTCGTTTAAACCACTTTTATGAATGGAAACGTAATGCCATGTAGAAAGTACGCTATCCGCCAGTTGGTGCTCCGTTAAAGCCACGTGACGCTGTTTTTAAAGTGGAAACATAACGTGGTTTGCAGTTAATTTATTATAGCGTTGGTTGGAAGTACATTATCGACAGTTAGTTTGCACGTGAGAGTCACATCGGTACAGTTTTTAAGTTGAAAAGTACGGGTAACGTGATTTTGCGGCTAATTTATGGCAAGATAGGTTTCATTGAGAGGGAACCGTTTGAAAACTCATTTCATTCTGTGCCCAGAGTTTAACCTTAACATCCTTGACCAGAGTAAATTGGATGTTTCGTATTGCCATTTATAGGCCATAAATTTTACATTGCACCTGATAATTTTTGAGGGTTCAAGTTTATTCCAAATTTTCGCTCTTTGGGTATTCTTGTTTCATTTTTTAATTAACATTTAACGTGTGAATGACAAGGACCATAAGCGAACTACCTTACTTACTACATCAAAAATATCATTGAAAAAAATTATTTATTTAAAGTAGCTTTGGCGAGAAATATATAGTGTATATAATGAGATGCTCGAAAATTGTATTTTTATACAGCTTTAATACTAAATTACGCACAGATGTAAAGAGAATTCTCAGACCCAAACTCTTTTAATAAAAGGAGTGCAAGGTTAACAATTTGCAAATACACACCAAAATGCCGCTCGAGAATAGAAATCAAATATATGTAATATTGTCATTAAATATCGATCCACTCTATAATAAAGAAAACTGCAAACAAAATGCAACAAATAAAATAGAAGAAAAAAAGTGTGAATTGTGTTGACCGACCAAACGTGTGTCCTCTCGTCGTTGTGGGTCGATGAGGGCTATTTGTCTTTTGGTCTTTCCCTCTTTGGGTAAGCTCCGGATGGAATCTGTCAAAGCACCCTTATCACACTGATCACTCGTCACTTTTGTCCTCGAGTCACACACACACACACTTTTCACGGATCGATAAACAGATACCTTCCGTAAACACTGCGGCGAGGACACATCGAGTAAAAATCGGTATTTGCATGGAATAATGCATAAGTAATGGACCTTACTACAAAGTCTTTAAGCTCGAAAGCACGTGAAGAGGAGTCGAGTTGATGGGATAATGAAAGGTGTTGAGGCGAATGGCTAGTTAACAGGAAATTTCAAACAGCAATTAGCTATGCGCAAGTGTGCATATGTAATTCAATTGATAATTAACTCGTAAATTTTGTAGATCTTTTTAAAAGTTTTTTTGATAGTTGACACGTATCGATTTTTTTTTTTAAATTAGTGTTGTTCGTAAATAAAATAAAATAGCGTTTTATCGTGATGATAAATAAAAGATACCGGTACTATAGTTTTATGAAATGTGAAGGAACGAAAATTTAATGTTTAATGGTTTTTAGGTCGTCTTTTTTTTAATCATAACATAGTGCGGCTTATGTACCAAAAATTATTGTAGAGAATATTTTTAATTTTTTAAAATTTATACAGATATATACAATTTATTGATTAATACGATTTAATCATTTTTTTTACATATTTAACAATATTTATTTACAAATCCGAAAAATACATAAAATTAGTACAATGATGATTTCTTTCACGATTGCATCGATTAACGATATTTCGATTAACGATGAAAAATATATCTGTTCGTGTTATACTGTACCACATTATATTTGGTACAGTATAACACCGTAGGTTAACGTTATATTTCAAATGTATTTAAATATAAACTATGCGTTGTATACAACGGATAATTTTTTTGGCAAAGTATAAAACTAGCTTTGAAATCGTTATGTTGTGCAAGAGTTTAGGTTAGGTTAAATTTAGGCTTAATTTGTTGTAGGTTATTTATTTATTTATTTTTTTGAGAAAATGTTGTTAACTAACCTAAATCAACCTTAACCAACCTGAACAGTTTTATAAGACTAGCTGTACCCGCGGCTTCGCCCGCGTTGAAGTGTAATAGCTACCAAACACATATAGCGAGAAACATATTAAACATTTTTGTATATAATTCTGATTTTGTATATTGCCGGTAATTTATATTAACGTTGTTTTCAGTGATTACAGTTGTAAACTAGTTACTATCGTTAAACGAGTTCCCAGTTGATTTCAACAGAAATGTCAGTTTCCAGTAAAACAAATTACTGAAAAGGCGTAATAGTCAACTATTATCGATTAATTCATTTAAAGTTATGTTATTAGGGTTATTTTATATTATGACACTATTTTTATTATATTCTTTCGTGTTTTAAGGAATTGATTTGTTGCTTATTGACTAATGGGTGACAAGATTGTATCGCGTGATGATAAACGTGGCAACCTTGTCCGGCAAAGCCCATCCGCTTGTCGACGTTGTATTTCCTCCTCTTCAAAAGCTATGTTTATTTATGACCGACATTAACCATTTTGATTTCTTTTTATTCTACAACTAAGGTTGAAAATGACTTATTTAATAAAAAAATATTATGAAATTTTGTTAACGTAGAAAAAGTCAACTACCATGAAAAGTCAGTCACTTTTAATCAAATCGACGTGATGTAAGACTTACGCTGTTGAACGTTACATAACTTTATACGGCATTATCTTTTTTTTATCGTGTATGTAAAATACTTAATTAAATTTTAGAGATGAATGAAATTATTTTGTTGAATCAACAACGCGGTGAATCAATTTTATAAATTTAAAAAAATAAAATAAAATGTATGAGAATTTTTATACTAATTATTGTTGATGTCGCAATACTCGTTCTTGAATGAGAGTGACACTCATTTTAATCGACTTGCTGGCTCGTAACATTCTTTTTATATATATACATATATGTTTAGCAAAAAAAAAATAGAAATTTTTAGAAAAGAAAGAATGATGTTAGAAAAAGGGAATAGTTATAAAAACTAGTTGGAAAGTGAAGTTCCGTTTTAATTTGAGAACTGAGGGAACTTGCGTCAAACCGGGCGGAAAAGCAGATGAAGCGGTTCTTCACGGCCTAGTTTCCAGGAATGTGCGTGAGAGTTGGATGAATATAAAATATAAAAATAGGATATATATTTAAAAAAAAAAGAAAAACCAAACTAGTATATGTGGGGGAGTAAGAAAAATGGGTGTTGGAGCGAAAAACTTGTAACGATAAGGGGGAGAAAAAAAATGTGGAAAAAGGAAGTGAAACGGATGATTTCGTACTGGTTTTGTACTTCCATCCATGTTGTGTCAACCGTGTTATGCCGAAGAAAAGTTTCTTGACGTGATTAGAATACTGTTACAGAAAAAAATGATTTCACATGTGTAACTTTGTTACTAGAAGCTCGTCTGAAAGTATCTATCTAATAATTCGCTTATGTCGTTCAAAGAATGTGTGTGCGCTCTTCTGGAATGTAGGAGGATCAGATTTTTATCTCTTCTCCCTTGCCTCACCCCCTATACATGTGGTAAGAAGACTGTAGGGGAAATGGTTAGATTCACTCGCACTCTCACTGGGACACTCTCTTGGGACAGTAAGAGAACGACCCAACAAAAAAAAGCAGCCTGTCTAATCCGATCCGATTAAGGGTAACGAATATTGCGAAGCAAAGCAATATGAGTTAAAATAACGTTGCGAATATTGCGAAGCAACATGAGTTAAAACAATGAATTGCATAATAACTTAATAATTTAATAATAATTCCTCGGGCGTAAGCCTTGCCACATGTTGGTTTTAAGATAATCATTATAATAATAATAATAACTTGAAAACTTTCCCGTCATTTTGACGGGCTATATACCGGTACCTAGTTAAATATAAGTGTGTAACATTTCGTATCGTTCAAAATTGTATTAGTAGTGTGAGTTCATATTAGAAATATTATGCCGTAGTGTTTGACCAATTGAGATGATTGTTTGATGTAGTCGTTAATCTATCATAACTAACTCGTTTTAATGAGTGTAAACAAGTTGTATCGGGGTATCGAATCTTTTGCGTGAACAGCTAGTTTGCAAATCCGCGTACAGCGCTCGCTTTTCTTATCTGGCCTATCAGAGAAATAAGCTGAATCATCGGTTGTGTGTTTTTTTATTCTATTTTTTATATTTTTATAGTTTGTGTGTGTGGCCCTGGAGATCGAAATGTACGATGTACCGTATAGACGTAAACGACGGTTACCACACATATAAGCTTTAAACGGCCGCTTTGTGATCGTTGAAGTGAGCGATAGTTTAGTAGGTGGAAGCACGACACCAGAACACGTGAGGGGGGTCCTTGTGTGGTAGGTACATACAGTGGTGTTATATAGACACGTACCAAGTAGGCACTAGAGAGAGTGGTGGCATTTCGACACAAGACCTACTTGCATGAAAGCAAATGGCACACCATTCAAGGACCTGAATGTCTTTTTCGCACGAAAGGTTTCCAAAGTGATGAACCGTGACAGAACAATGATATATACACATTACAATAAAAAGAGATAGTATTGTATTGTGTTTTTGTGGAAATATTTAGAGACTAAATATAATGCCGTTTGTAATTGGAAATAAAGCAATGTCCAAGTTCTGGAAGCTCTTGTCGTTGTAACAGATGGACTTGCACATTTTTCCACATCATGCCCCAATAGTTGCAAGTTAACAGTCATTTCACTCTCCGTCATTCTGAATCATTAATCTCTCTCTTTTTTTTTTGTCTGCACTTCTCTCTCACTCATTTTTCCACTGGTTTCTGCCAGTGCATGACAATAATTGTCGCACTTCGTCATCCATAGAAATGTGGGTCAGTCTTTTGTGTGTCTGCTCGGATGACATTCTATCGACTCGTTTCTCCATTCTCTTCTAGTTTTCTGCGCTAAACATGCAGATGTATGTATATATACACATTAACACGTGACAAGTTTTTGTCTTAGAAGAGAGTTTCACTTTATTTCATTTTCTCCCACGTTTTTTCCTCCTCCTTCTTCTTTTCTGAACTGTATTTTTAACTCGATATTTTTTTTATTCCGTGAGATTGAGATCTGCGTTTCGAGTCGAGTAGCTATGGTAGCTGCATAAAAAAAAACTTTAGACCTTTTTGTTTTTAGAAACCCTCTTTTGTCGTGGTAGTAAGTGGAATTTATCGTCGATAATAATGTCAAAGAACAGTCGTCAACCATTGACCATGGGTGTAAAAGGAAACGTTATTTACGTTCTTGTCCCTTTCCAGTTAGCTGGTAACACGATATCCGAGATTTCGTACGAGTCCATGGTAACATTATCATATATCTGGCCAGTTCCACTTTTAAGTTTTCGTCTTTAACCTTCTCAAGACGGTTTTTTTTTCTTCTTCTTCTTCGTCATGTGTCTAAAGAATTGTATTATTTCCTTCGCTATTTTTGTGATGAATTGCCTTTTGGCACGACATCCATCCAAGGTGACAAAAGCGATGGCGTAATGGAAAACAAGAATCGTTTTGTCATGAAATGATGTTTCGTACAATGTGATTTGTGAAAAATAAAATTTCCAATGTCTTGGAAGAATTCCATTATTATTAAAAATACAAAAGATAAAAGTACAATTCCATATATATATACTATGTATGTAGGAACGAATGTTTTGTACAAATATCAAAATGACAAAAATAAATTTTTTGTTTTCAATTTTATCATCGAAAATTGATACGGCTGAAATATAAAAGTGAAAAAATTTCCATTATGAATCTAATTTAAAAAACTTCATTTTTGATAACCTTTTTTACAAACTCGTCATAACTGAAACAAACACCTGGAAATATAGTTTTGGAAATATATCTGTTAAGTGTTTATTTGGATGGATCGGTTTTATACTCTCAACAATGAATGACTGCTCGCTTAATGAAGCAGTACAGTTTAAGTACGTATTTTTTTATAGTAGAATGTATATAAGAAAACAACATTTATTTTTGTGTACAACGATGAGTGGTGGCTTGAAATGGCTTTAAACGTAGATCTATCATCAGCAAACACTTTTCGAGGAAAAATGAACCCTTCGTGTGACAAAACCTCAGAATTGACTGGACATCGACCCGTCTAAATTTGTTGCAACAAAATATTTTACGATCCCAGCCTATGTTCAAAATTTCAGCTCTTTAGGTCATCGGGAATTTACCAAAAAAACGCTCAAAGATGCTGAACCATTTCAAACTCAAGATTTTAATAAAAGAGGTTATAAAGTAGGGTAGCAAGGTACTGCATTTTTCACGTATTTAGATAAATAAACTAGAGTATGGAATGTTGCGTTGATGTCATTGGTAACTAACACTGAACGACATTGATGATCAATAAATACGCTTTCATGTAAAAGAATATGATAATAATACACATAGCCTTAATTCACTTTCTTTTTTTTCACTAAATCTATATTTCGAAAACAAATCTTCATATTTTTTAAACTATTTTTTGTTTACAATGCGGTATACTGAGAAACTTTGTATACGAGTTAGTTCAGCAGGGATTCACTGTCAGTTTTATTTATTTTTATCTTTTTTTTAATTTTTTTTTTCTTATTGTCGATTTGTCAAAGTGTGTTTATCTGTTTATGGATTCCCTCGTTGGTGACGACGACGACGACGTCTTGCCTCGTGGAAGGGCCCACACGCAGTCGCGTGGCTACGTCGTCGTCGTCGTTGTCTGTCGCAGTAGATCGGAACAGCCGATAACGTAGTGAACACGTATAATCAACTTTGTTAGTTACCGAGGTCGAAAGTAAGCGTGGGGAGGGGGGGGAGAGACATTTTTATAGCATGAGACACACTGTCGTCGCTTATCGCATCTCGTGTCATCCTCACGACCCAATAGGGTTCATCAACTATCATCGTGATGAGATGCTTCCAGCTGCCCCTCGTGCATTGTGGCTTTTTGTCCCCTCCCGTACAACAATGCACACGTGTCAACATGGTTAATAGCACGCTTCGTTAGTCGCTTACAACTTTTTCAACCGATGTATATGTATACTGTAGATATATATATGTTCGAAAGTCGTCGTCGTCGTATTGAGACGAGAGCAGCTGAACTGTGGGAAATCGGTCACCCCTTAGGTTAGAGGTCATCATTAGTGTCCCACGATTGGATGTTTTCTATTATGGATTGTCATCTGCTCGTCAGTAACGTTTTTGTGTCAATAATTAGTGGTGTTTTTGCTATTACATCGATGAAATTTATGAATTTTTATGCATGTTTTCTATCTAAAGGTGATGTCCACATTGAAACTGTACAGTTTATTTTGCTCGTTTTACGTCAGTTTACAACTTTTACGTGGACTTCCATTTCCGAATTGACTACCGTTGTTCATAGGTGGCTTTCGTAGATCACATTTAGTACCCTTTGATCACATTGTAGTTTTTCTACAATCACATTGTAGAAAAACCGTTTAGATGTCACAATATTTAATTCGTTGACCTACAAAATAATTTCCTTTTTCACCACGTAAAATCACATTTAGAATATTTTTTACATACACCGTTAAAAGTTATCCTTTCCACCATTAACGTAACATATTTCTAGTATTTGAAATGTTGTTTAGTTAGCCTACTGTACAATATTCTCACTAAAATAAATTTTTATTACACACTAGTTTTGTTTTTCATATAAATCACATTCCGTATTTGTGTAAAGATCACAAAAATATGAATTTTATATCTCATATTACAGTTTACAAAATGAGTGTATTTTCTTATATAGTATATTTTATTACATAATGTAGATCGTTTTCTTTCGACTACTACGCAACAATCGCAATATTAAAGTATTTACATTTTTTGTTTGATTTTTAGGTGTTAATATTCAACTAACTATTCTTAACTATTCTTGTAACTATTCTTGTGGTGTAACTATTCTTAATTTTGTTTTTAAAACGAATTCCTCTTTTAAATTAAAAAAATAAACAAGTACTGTATTACTATCACGGAGTTATATATCTAAAAAACACTGTTAGTCAACGCAGCTTTGTTGGCGGACGTTGGAACTAAAAACTACACAATTGCAATTCCTTAGGCAACAACAGTTGACTTGACATTTTTCGGGAGGGTGGTATAGTGTAGATGAGAAAACAATGGAAGGCTGTTATTACGTGGCAATGTGATCATGATGTCGGTATAGCGACGAGTGAATGGTGGAGCGGTGACCTTTGATCCCAGTTGGATAGGTCGTCGTCGTCGTTGTCGAAGAACCCTATTCACAGTAGACGTGGGAAATGACGGATGCACAGGCTGCTCTTCAACGAGGCTCGGGTTTCCGTTTCTATTGTATACCAGGGAACACAACCCCCTTTATTCCCCCCCCCTCTTTATTTTTTCTCTTTCCCCTCCCGTTTATTTTCTACCTCCTCGCTATACAACTCGTGTCGAAATGGTGGAAGTTTACACTGTAACCGATTATAAGTTTTATTTTAATTTAATCATAAGTTCCAAATTACATTTATACTTTTTTTAAAGATGATTTTGTGTTTTTGGAAAACCAAAACCTCAGTTTCACCTCCACTATCTCTTGTCCGATTTTATGCTTTGGCTATCCTCGGTCAAAATTGGCTGTTCACCCTTGGTGACCGATTATACGTATTTGTGTACCGGCAATAATTAGAATGCCTAGCCTTTTTCATTGATAAAGTGTGAAATTAGCATCTGAATAGTTATGTTGTGCAAAAGTTTGGGTAGGTTTTAAATTTAGGCTTATTTTTTTTTTCAGTTATCTAACCTAAACTTACTTTCTATATAATGTCCAAATAGTGTATTGTCGGTAAGAACAATTTATAATTTTGGTCTAAAACCAATCACCGTATTTAGTATATATAATTTATAAGAATAACATTGTACTGTAGTTGCTTCGGTTTAGTTTGAAAAACAAACCTCAATTTCATGATTCCTACGCAGTTCAATAATTGAAGGCTTGCCCAGAATAACGTTGCTTGTTACAAAAATTCAATATTGAGATCATTATGCAAAACCGTGCTTCATAGTGTCGCCAATAGACAAACTCATATACCTACCTAAAACATTACATATATCACTTCGAAATTGGTCATCTAATAGGGGACAATCAATGTGTTGGTGAATACTTCTTTTGCCATTCACTCAAAACCATAAATTGTTACATGCAACGTTATTCTGGGCAAGCCTTCAATTCTCTTCTGTACTTTTAAACAATACTGTAAAGGATGGAGGGCTTTATTTTGCAATTGAGGGGGAAATGTACAATTTTTCGATTTCTTCACTCGTGTAGATAAGGGTAAAAATGGCGACTCGGTTAATTTTTTTTCTCTACACTCAAACTGCGTGAGACACGCAACCTTCTAACTTAGTATTTATATTTTTTGTTGTGAGAGTGAAGTTTCCCTCATTGAAATCAATAGACGACTACGTGTTAAGGCATTAATTGTATTATTTTTTTTTCTTTTTTATAGTACGAATATATATATAAAAAAAAAACTTTTTGGTTTGGGTAAGTTGTAAACAAAATGGTTGCTTAGATTTCTTTCAACTTTTTCATTTATAGGCCTACTGTATACTTCATTCTGTCAGAAATTGGTATTTTGTGATTATTTTTATATTTATTTTTTTTCTGTTTAAATCAGAGAAAAATAGAAGTTGTTTATTGTTAATAATTCGTTGTTTAATTCAATTAGGATATTATAGAGTTTGTTTTTTCGTTAATGGCGTAGTTATTAGACATGAAAATTAAGCGCCACTGCTGTGTATTGATCGCCACTCGAGGTGAAGTTTATTATAGTTATTATACCATTATGATCAGTATGATTTAACGTATCGATGCGTTAAGTTAACTACGACATAGCATGGCAGATATTATTCCGTAATCTGAGGAATGATTTTGTCATCTCAGAAAAAAATATATATATATATAAACCCAGTTTTGATTTTTTGATCATCAGTCTTATCTTTATTATCCAGTTGACGTTTACAATTTAATATTTGTTCCAAATTTATTTTTTTTAATATTGTTTGCAATTTGTTGATGAAAATCTCTTAACGTCAGAATGTTGTAATGCATTACCTAACATTAGGATTATGATTATACGTGCATTCTACAAATAAGCCTCGTTTAGAAATAATGTTTTAGTTTCTTTTTTTCATTATAAGAAGTTAATATATAAGGAAAACAAATTTTCAGTTGTAATTCGAAACTTGTTGGACAATATTAATGAGATTGATAACCTGGATCTTCAAACATCGCATTAACGTTACGGGGAAACACGACGCATTTCTAAATTAATGTGCGTATCGTGTTCTTAAAATGGCTGATATGTAAAATAGGTACTGTGTGTTGACATTGATTCTTTTTTGTCATTTTCTTCCAATATCGACCGGAGATGATTATAGTGAATAACAGGCCTAGAGTTAGAAGAAGGTACGAAGGAAAAAAATTGTTTTAGGAAGTCAAATCTAATGAGCCCCCGCCGACTCGCTATCATTATTTTTCGATGATGGTAGAATTAGTTATTCGGAAATAACTCTGGCTGTTGTAACTATAGAACTTATTTGTGTCATGTTTTTGTTTTTTTTCCACTAATATTCCTACTGCACAGATTTGTTTACGTATTGTAACGAGAAATTGCATACTCCTCCAAACTTCCATACGCGAAAGGGTCCTTCTCTTTTAGAATAGGAGATGTTCAGTTTTATTTTATAACATTATTTCGAGAAGGGTTTTTCTTCATCAATGCAAGTATAATTTACCAACATTAGCTTGTAAGAAAAATAGGAACTAAAATAACTAGATAGGAAAAGCAAAGATATCCTAATGGGCTCGTGGTTTATTTTGTTTTTGTTGTTTTTTTGGGCGTACTTATGAACTCAGAACAAACACCACTGTACAGTATAGTTTCAAACAATGATTCTATCTAGAACTGCATAAAAATTTAGATCATTGTAACATTTATTTTAATTGTAGGCTTACTCTATTTAAATCAGTCTTTTCCAATAATTTAACTGATATAGTATTTCTGGACAAATATTCAACACCTTAATACTCCTCGATGAACAATTTACTGTACATTTTTAATTACTTTTTAAGTATTATCTTTCACGTGAACATTGTTAGAACGAACACTATTAGCCTACCCGTGTCGGATATCAAGCTACAATGTGTAAAACGGCGCAGGATGATTATTTAAAATGTCATTTGACCATTAAGATCTGGCATTTCATCACGTGACAATTAAAAATTTTGATGGGATCACGTAACTATTGTTTAAAAGGCAAACTGAATGCACGTGAGTATGGTTAAAAATCCAAGCTGAATGCGCGTGACTATTGTTGAAAAAGTTAAACTGAATTCACGTGAGGACGTGACCATTGTTTCAGTCCGTAACTTGCATTACAGATGCAGTGACGGAGTGTGAAAATAAGCAGTTTACATATTATCCGATTGGTTTCACGCTGATCTTATAATAGGATTAGTTTCAATCGATTTAGGAGAGTCAAGGTTCATCCTGTCGACCTACTATTAAAACTATCGAACCTGAAACAAAAGGAGAACCGACATTGATAGCGAATACATATAATTAAAAGTTATAAATAAATGTAGAGTTTGCGAATAGAGGATTAGCAACACATAGGGATCATCTTAGAAATACACTTTACGAGTGAAATAACCAAAAAACATGTTGGAAAAATGGTCATTATCACGTTATTCCAGCTTCAATCTATAAATTTTTTCCCTTGAAAGACTAAAAAATAAAAAAAGGAATTTAAAAAAAAAAAATTGGACACGAGCTTCAAAGTTCACAATAAAATCGGATCACATTTATTAACACCTGATACAGCAGATTAAGACTTGTCATCATCATCATCATCATCTCATCATGAACTATGTGTACAAAACAAAACAAAAATCTACTCAGCCATAAATCTACGCTTGGTAAAATTTCTCGTTCTGCTTTTTTCGAGCACAAGGGACATAAGAAACAAACAAACAAAAAATTGCCAAAAAATAAAATAAAATAAAAATGGGGACGAATAGTAATGTAAAAATGGAAGGTTGGATAAGAGTATAGAGAAAGAAGACTAATAATAATAATTAATAAATAAAAGCTCGAAAATGGAGTTTAAACCATTTGTTCCAACTCCATCGTTTTTTCGTAAACAACAAACTTATGTACAGTTTCCCCGTTGACAATTGGTTGTTTTTTTTGTCAGCAGTCACTATTTTGCTTACATTAATTTGCATAGTGAATAAAATTATAATACAGCGAGTATTACGTAAAAGTTTACTTTGAAACTTGGTGGTTGTTTATTTTTATTTTTGTTTTCATTTTTACGAGATTTTTTCATTTTCATTTTTCATATTTACAGGCAATGAAAGTAATCAAATATGATCGAAATTTAATAACACTGTTTTTCAGTAACTGTAAAAACCGTAATAAAAATTAACATCCGTACACATACGTTACAATACAAAAAAATATACAGTCTGGTTTATTGTGATTGTCATTTTTTGTTACTTTCCAGATATCTGGTTCTAATTTTATTTCTTGATTTTCATTTATTTTCTTCTTATACAAGTTTTCATTTTTTTAAATAAAAATTTTAAATTTGTTTTGCATTAAGTTGGGTTTACGTATACAGTATCTAGTGATCGTGTCGCAAATTAGTAGTAACCGTTTACATCTTTGGTAGGGATTTTCATGCAAATTGATTGTAACGAGCGAAATATTGACTGCTGCTACAACGTTTATTTTTTAAAAAAAAATGAGCTCATAAATTAATAGAAATGAAAAATAATAATGAAAATAATACATTCTGTACAAAAACGGAAAGGGAAAAAAAAAAAGACACAAAATCAAATATCAGTTCATGAAGATAAAAGTAGTTGAATTTAAAAATGTGTGATAATGCCCAGTAACAGGGTTATAGAAACAAACCAAATTATCTTTTTTATATATATACATATATATAAAAAACATTTTTTTTTCTGGAATGATGTTAAAAAAAAAATCAAAATTTAAAACAAAAGATGAATAAAAGAAAAATGAAACTGCTCATCATCATAAATGTGCTTTAAAATGCATCCGTTTATTTTTTTATCATCATTTTGTTGGTATTTTTTTTTTTTTTACATTTTTTTGTTGTTGTTGTAAATCCATTTTTTTTATTATTATTTCTCTTTTAAGTCTCTCTTTGTCGAAGATTTGGAGTTCAGTAATAGTTCTGATTGTTCGCTATGTACATAATAAAAATCACTAACTCCCGAACTCTCTCTCGTGTTGACTCAATTGGGAGGTAGATTTATTTCATTTAAACAACGTTGGCCTAGGTGGTGGTGATGGTACGGGTAGTGGTCAAAAATAATAATAATAAAAACAACTAGTTATTTTTAAATTAATTATTTTTTAATAAACAAAAAAAAATATTAAATAAAAATCAAAATCGAATGGGCTTCGAAAAGTGGGAGAAAAAATGACTTTAAAAGTGCATTTTTATGTTTTTATAAATAAAACGAAAATGAAAAAAAAAATATATATATATATATAGCAGCCGACCTATTGGATACATAATGGCATAGTTTTCAGACTCAATTTTGCTAGTATACTATATATAGATAGCGAATAGGAAAAATTAATAAAAATGATAGGCACTAAAATGTTTGACTCGATGTGTGAAGTATAGAACTAATCATTTCTACTCGAAAGATCAATTCCAAATAAGCTCTTTAAAATGAAAATAAAAACACAACTAAATGGGTGGCAATGGGTCTATAATAGGCCTAGTATATTATATATGGCAACAAACGTGTGAAATTGTAATGGGTTGAAATTGAAAGGAATTGATGAAACACAAATTGAGTATCTATACGTATTTAAAACTAATGCTGGGAAAAGTTACAAAGTATTCCAAATATCTTTAACTGACTTTTTTAGAAGTTGTAAAAATTTTTTTTTGATTAAAGTGCTTCGATGGATACTTTTCTTAAATCATCTTGTCACTATGTTCCATACGACGACTGTTTCCACAAGTTCCAAGATAACTTTAAGAAAAATTTGGCTCGTGCAACTTTAGTTATCCAATCGATGTACGGTGAATGTATGAAAGGAGTTAATGAATTTTTTGTTTTAAAAAAAAAATTATAAAAATATTAACAAAACGTAGGT
Organism: Cryptops parisi; assembly: GCA_034695005.1. Taxonomy (NCBI): domain Eukaryota; kingdom Metazoa; phylum Arthropoda; class Chilopoda; order Scolopendromorpha; family Cryptopidae; genus Cryptops; species Cryptops parisi. The sequence continues at coordinate 15,890 of JAQIWH010001313.1, read as the reverse complement.
CGGCTGCTTATTGCACAAAGAATTCGTGGTTTTTCACAAAAAATAAAAAATAAAAATCGGTCGGTTCTTTTTCTTTTAGCTCGTGTAGGCGCTACAATACACCATCTATAAAGTAGACAGTTGATGTGAAGCTCATTTTTTGTTTTGTTTTTGGCAACGCAAAGTCCTTTTTCACACAAAGTTATAGAAACGACCTTTTTGAAACCAAAAAAAAAAAATTGTAATACTAGTAAAACAAAAAACAAACATGGGGGACAAAGAAATAATCGGGGTGGGGGAGGGGGATGAGAAGCCTCTTATTTTTTGTTTTAAAAATTGGGTAGTAGGCCAAACAAACGCCGCTACTTTTGCTCCTCACCTGGAGCAATTTTTGTTTAATATCTTTGGGAAGGAGTTTTGTGTCTATGGCGGCGTGGGTTGGAGGATCACCCTTTAGAAAAATGTCGTTTGTTTAATTATTGTGGTGGTGGTAAACGTTGGATGTGGGATGAAAAATGGTGGGATGATGGCCGAGCGGCTGTAGAGCTTAGCAAGAAAAATTTAGGTATTTTGTATGGGTTTTTTGTTTTGTTTTTCCTACTTTGGCTGGTTGGCTAAACCGCTGTTGTTGTTGAAAGTTGCACATCCTCCGGTTTTTCTTGTTCCTCCCTGATGACGAAAACAACGTCCATAGTAGTGTTTTGGAGGGATATTGTAGGGGTAGTATGGTTGTTTTTTTCAATAAAAAAAACAAACAGTACATCGAGCACTGATCCCCACATTATATTTTCATTCGATAATATTACGAACACCCCTATTTGTTGGTTGTCAAGAGTCTCTCTCGTTCGGTTCCTATTTAAGCTTTGTACAAGTTTGAAGAGCACGAGTCCGGCCACAGGACGTTATTTTCTTATTTTACACAGAAACGTCCCTTTTTTTTTATGTTTTTTGTTGATTTTCATTTTTTCTTCTTCTTCATACTTTTTTTTTCGTTTAAAATGCGTATTTCTCCATAATAATTAATCAATAATAATAATAATAATAACTATATCACAAGATGAAACGTAGTTTCGCTGCAGCTCACAACCCATGAAGTTGGTTGGCGATGACGGTAGTACGGGTTTTTTATTTATTTCTCTTTCATTTTTCTTTTTAAAAAATGTAACGATGTAGTAGTAATAGTACAGTAGTAGTAGTAGTAGTAGTAATGGTATCGGTAGTAGAGAAGAAGTATGTAGTAGTAGTATTTTGGTTGGCTCGTGTCTTACGTGAGGAGCTGTTGGCCCATGGCGGCCGTGTCCGTCTGGTAGTGATGCCACGACGAGTACTGCGGAATGTAGTTGGTGCTGACCCCTATGTTGCCCGCCTTGCCCATGTCCCAGGGGGACGTGGAGACAGGCGGGCTAATAGGCGGTGGTTGCGGACTAACCGCCGCCGAGCCCGTCGAACTTGCCGGCGGCAAATAGGAGTTGGGCCCCGGGGTGGCGGGGCTGTGCGTTTGCGGAGGTTGTGGCGGCGTCGGAGAACCCGTCGCCGGGTTCGGCGGCAACCCGTTACCCGTCGGGGGACCCTGGCCTGGGTTGGTTTGCTGCGCTTTCATCAGCTTCTTGTATTTCGACCGCCGGTTCTGGAACCAGATTTTAACCTGCAACGTAGGAAATAAAATAATATTAGTCAAAGTTGAAAAAAAAATTCTCTTCAAATTGACGATTGAATGTTGATTTATCACCAGTGAAAATTCGTATAAAGAAAATTTTCATTTTCATCTTACAGACTGACCAGTAGACCTTGTTTAACAAGCACTACTCGATCAGCAAGAAACATAGCGAATTCAGTACAAGTAGCTCGTTTTGAGGAGTTTTGTTGAAAACGTGCTGCTTTCAGTGCGAAACGCGCGTGAACATTTTCAAGCGATTGGATTGAAAACATGCCGGAATCAGTTTAAAGAGATTGTTTTCAAGCGATTCGTTGAAAATGAACAGAACAGAACCTAGTGCGAATCGCACATTTTCAAGCTAGTGGACCGAAAACATGCCGATTAGATGCAACAAAATGTTCCACGACCTCAGCTATGTTCAAAATTTCAGCTCTGTAGGTTATTGGGTACTTGGACCAAAAAAATGCCGAATTCAATGTAAATAGATTGTTTTCAAGCAACTCGACCCAAAACATGCCTATAAACAAATTGTCCTCTAAGAATTTATTACTGGTGATAAATTATCAGGGTTGGAAATATGCTTTTAAAATGAATGTTGTTGTAGGCAAAATGTGAGATATTTTTTGGAGATATTTTCTGTTTCTGTATCTGTGTGAAAAGGATTTTATAGGTTCTGAAGGGAGAATCGGGGTTGAGTAGCAGTAAGTAGGCTATACTATATAAAAGTACAATTCTGAAACTTTGAAATTGGATTTGACATTGGCTACTATATAGAGGGATTGTTACAAAAGTGAATGAGGATATACTGAAGGGAAATTTGCTATAAAAGTAGCAGTAAGTATAACACCGAATGAACTAATATAAAGTTAGCTTTCTTTATAACTGAATTTTACATAGGAGAGATTTTTTTGGCTTGTTTTGTTATATTTATTTATTTATTATTGTTTGTGTATCACTATTATACTCGAGTACAAACTTACAGACGTCATATTGTTTGACATTTATACACTAATCTAGCCAAAGTTGACGTTTCATTTTTTGATAATTAGGTCTGAAAAGCATAATCTCTGTGAAATCTAATACAAAAGGCATTCTTCGTAATTTTTATCTTAATCTTATCAGTTTACAGTTGACGTGTGAGTAGGTTGTGTTTTTTTTTTCTTCATACGTGTAGGAAGAAACATCCATTGAATATTGTAAACAATTTTTCATTAGAAATTCTAACGGTGACGTTTCATGGTCGCCAGGATACCATGGTCCCGTATTGTTTTTAGTAACGGTTAGAAAATATAGATCAACCGAGCACGAGCAGCAGCAAGCAGTGAGTCAGACAACGTTTTTCTTTTGCAATCCAAAAAAGTGTTCGTCACAACGTATTGTCCTATTGCTGCTGCTGCTGCTGCTGCTGTTCTCCCCCATCAAAACCATTGTCAAATCCTCAACCATTGAAATCATTATTTCTACAAAATCCTTCCTGAATTGTGACCGATTTTTTTATAGTCACCACATAATATAAATCACTCTTGTGGTTTTAACACTTTACTTCATATATAAATAAAAGTTTGAATTATTAACCAAAAAAGAAAAAAAAACTTGTCACCTATTTGCATGTTTAGAAATATACCAATTTTTATGGAAGCGAAAGCATTTATGAGCTTGAATTTATGGACTATAAGAATGTGTGTATAAAATAGATAAGATCATAATCGTAAATGAAGAATTTTTTTTCTTCATAGCGTGATGTGTATACTGTATATAAACAGTAGCGAATATCACGCATCGTTTTTAACCTATGCAAATCTATCAACTGTGTTTTGACAGAGATTGAAGTATGTATACCGTATATAAAAAAATGGTTTTCCTGTACTTTCTAAACTTCCTGCCTTATTTATACAAATTTCAGCAATTCTTACAATAGGTTTTGGAAAGCGCCCTTGGCCTGTTTAGCCGGATGGGGTCGTTTATACATTTTCACAGGATCGCTGAGGCGATGTATAGACGCTACTCAATTCACTTTTACCACCATTGTATATTAGGTTTTCATTATCAAATATACTATGGATGTGGTCATTTTGCAGTGACAGACAGTTGAAGAAAAAAAGAGAGTCTGTAGTGGATGAATTGTTGATTTAAACAGTGTATAAGTAACCTTTACACGTGTTATTTGTGGTAATTTGGTTTTTAGAGCGTGCGACTATACGATGTTTTTGGAAGTATTAATTATCACACTTTTACGCGAGACTAACTTCGTCACCTTTCATTTTTGATGAGCATAATGACGTGTTCAAAATTGAAAAAAAAAAAACAGACAATCGAGTGTTTTGTAGTATTGCTATTCCATACAGTGTGTTATAGTTTTTGCCATTGAAACGGTTTATTTTAAGTAATTAGAATGTTAGACACGAATTGACTTTTTTTTGTTAAGTTGTCGAGGGTTAGCAATTAGGCTAGGAGGTTATCTCGACGACGACACAGGAAAAACACATTCTTTTCGTGAACAAATACGGTTTTTTCCACCTAAATTAACTAATCCGAATTAACCTCGATTTACATTCCACAAAGTCAGCCAAGATTTTAAAAGAAAAAAAAGTCAAGGCCAGTTTCCTACGAAATCGTGGCGACAAATATTATTTTTAAAGCTGCTTTGCGACATCAACTTTCGACGAAACTTTTTGTGTTAAGCCATGAGTTGTTTTCTTCCTTCAATTTAACATTTCAGTGTTACATGTTAACTTTACAAGTACAATTACACATTTTAGTGGTACAAGGTAACATTTTAGTGTTTTTAAAGTCTGTCACTGAAGTTGTCAAATAGATTTGTAAGTTTTATTAAATCTTGTAAGTTTATGTTGTAAATCAACCGAAATAAGTTACCATCTCAGGGTAGAACACATTTGAAAATCGAACAATATACTTGATCTGTCACTCGAGATTTTAAGTTGAATTAAAGCACATACAAAAAAAAATTAAAAATCAGCAATGGTCGCGTGTAAGGTAAACAAATGAATTCAAATTTAAATAATGAATGAAGGATAAAGAACAAATTTTAAAATGCTGGCGACAGATAATGTCAATCAAGGAAGATTGTTAAATTGGTGATAACATAAATTAAGGTCGTTAATTGAGGAACATTACGATTATTAATAAAAACGAATCTTTGTAAAATGAAGAAGAAAAACAACTTCGTGGTTCGAAGGCGAACTCGTTTTAAATAATGTATCTTTATATTTTCTAAAACAAGCTATTCAAACTTAATTCGCTATGTTTTGGTACAAATGGCTTGAAAACTGTGCTTTTGCACGTTCATCGAATCGCATCAAAACAAGCGCAGACTGAATTCTCTATGGTTCGGTGCGAGTAATATTATTTAAGTAAATTCGAGAATTTCCTCATTAATTCTACGATTTGCCAGCAAGTAATAATAGAAAATTTTTAAAAACTGTGGTACATTTTGATTTGGCAAGTCAATGTTTTCGATAAACCATCTTTGTGTAGGATATTTGGAGGTTTTGTGTGTCAAATTTAGGTTTAGTTCCATCTCCCACGAACGAGAGAGCGTTCCAAAAGGAACTTCCCACTGATAACGACTAAAAGAAAAAAAACTAACTAACTAAATAAATAAATAAATCCCAAGCAAAGGGAGCTTGATAAAGAAGAAAAGGAGGAGGTTGATGATGATGAAGATGGTCGTTTGCCTTTTGCTGACGCGTTTCTTGGCTGCTTTGCTTCATTAGGATGGTTGTTGCGTGGGCGTCCCTGGTGAAGCAGAGCCAATTGGAAAAGTCGGAGGAGGTTGATGGGGGGAAACTACAAGGGCAAAGCATTTGGATTCCAGGCGCCATTTGGTCCACTAATACCACTACCACCACCCTCGTTCATTTCACGCCCTCTTCGTCCTTTCTAACTCTCTCCCCCCTTTTTTTTATTCCACCCACGCAGAAAGCCTCTCCTTTTTTTTTGTTGCTTTCACCCCTATGTCTCCATCACCATCATCCGCAACAAATCAGTACGGGTATCAACGACAACAACAACTGAATGGAAAATCAAAATAGATTTCGTAAATACACTTTTTTGTGTGTTCCTTTTATATCTAAGGGTCAGGATCAAACGGAATGGGTTTTTTTTTTCCATTTTTAGTTTTTTGTTTAACACGGTTATGTTGAAGCGATAAATAGAGACCGAAACACGCGTATTACTAGTTGTTATCAATAGGATCTCGGGGGGAAAATAGAGTTGTTAAGAGTACCGAACGACTCCATTAATTTCTCGATGTTATCAGTTTGGCACATAAACTATGAGCATGTCTAAAGCGTCAAATGTACGAATCGAACTATGTATAGACCTTGTAACTAGGATACGTTGTTTTAGTAGAACGAACGTCTATAATAAGTCAATAAACAATTTCAGTGTGCAACAGTACATGTATTTAAAACAAAAAATACGAGTATGTAGTTGTTATTCTATAAGTTCGTGCGGTTTTTTAATCTTATCAGAGCATAATATAAGGTTTATTTATTAGACATTATTTCTTCAAAATAGTTACCTTCATATACGACTATGATAGCTAATGGTAGTTTTTCAATAGAAAACAGTTTGCAATTATAATGCAACACAAAGTCAACTTTACGCTTGCCGTACATCCTGTTTGTTATTTTTTAATCCTATTACTGCAAACTATTGACAACGGTAAGACAACCCTTTTAGACATCGTTGATTCTACAAATAGTGCTACTTTATCTACAGCTACGTAAGCATAAGTTGAATAGGGCAACTTTAAATCGAATTGATTATGTAGTTTTTGAACTTAAGGTGAATGTCTCTGCGTTATTAGCTTTAGTCATCTCGACTCTCGAGTGTTAAGTAATCTAAAACTAACACGACTCGGACATTGTTTCTAATTTTGATCAACAAAGACCGGATGAATTACGCCTGTATTTTCTGTTTTGCCATTTTTTTTATTACTATCAATTATACAAGATAAAAGTATGTACGTGACATGTAACAGTTCATTTTATTTAAACTTTTAGACATGTATCAGAAATTTAACGTCTTTGTCGATAAAAATTAAAATGAGTTTAAAATCTCCTTAACAAATGCCCCCAATGGCATGTAAACTATAGACCTATTTTTGGATATATATTTTATATTTGAACGACTTTCTGCTTTTAGGCTGATGAGAAATCATTTTAAGGGTCAAGACAAGACTAGTTCACAATATGTTTATTTCTACACTTAATTTTAATTTTTCTTATTTTTTTTTGCGCTATTTTGAATTGGATTTCACGACTTTTTTTTTTAATACTCGCTGAACACATTGCTAGATTAACAGAAATACAACATAAATAAAAGCAAAACAAAATTTAGTTTGTTGTTTTGGATTGGTTTTTGTTTTGCTGGTAGACTATTGCGTTAAATAAACGAAATAAGTACCCGCTGTGTGTGCGCGCGCGCGCGCCTACTACTGCTCGTAGTGGTAGTCGTCGCGTTTCAAGTTGATGCTGGATGCTGCTGCTGCTTGTTTTTCGAATTCACGCGTCGTTGCATCCTCTCTCGCTCTCTTGAAGGGGGGTTCTTAATGGGTCTCGTTAGCTGGGGGACCAATCGATGGCTGCTGTTGGGAGCCATGGTTGCACGTGTTCACTCGCCTCTCCAACTCCGCCCCCGCAAGTGCCGATCTCGCGCCGCGTCCTATCGGAAAACGCTCCCCAGTCGATGATGATGGCGGACGAGAATTTTCGCCGACCCAGCCACCTGCTTCCAACATCTACAACCTCCTCCTCCTGCTAAGAAACATTTTTCTTCACTACTAAACGGAAGTCAGCCTACTCCCTCCCTCCATCCCTAGTGTGTACACACTAGATAACGATGTATAGTGTACTTGCTTAATGTTCAACCCGCAAAAAATAGGCCTAAAAAAAAGAAGGTTCGATAGATGTGAAAGGTGCTGTTGGAGCTAGTTACGATAAAATCCGAGTTCTGTAATTTTTTAGGAATGCAAAGGAACGGTTACACTACTCCGAGGTTAGATCAAAAGCATGTAGATACAGTCGAGCCTCCTATAACGAGCTATTCCTACAACGATATTTTACGCAACACGTGTAGTAATTAGAGTAAAGCTGCTCTTCATACAATGAGCAAAACTCCGACAACGAACAATGTTCAATAAGCAATCGAGAAGCCGGTCGGTCACTTGTCAACTTTTCCAATGATTGTATCTGTGCACAATTTTTTATTGCAAACATTGGGGGATTCTATGTTGTATATTAATGAACTGCATGTAATATAGTAAAAACTAGGCTCCCTAAAAGTGTGAAAGAAGAAATAGTCCACTGTTTAAATTAAAAGAGAAGTTAATGAGAAACTATGCGAACTTTTGAAAAACATATGGGTTATCTACGTCCTTTATGTGAACTAATTTTTATTTTATTATTATGGAAAGCGTGTCAAGAGAGAGAGACTGGCAATTTTGCACGAATTAGGAACTTTTTTACACAATGCGGTGAAACAGCATTCGGCGAAACAGGAAGTCTCCTCCTATAGGGTAGGCCTATATCTGTTTATTACAAAAACTTTCTCCATAACAAGGGTCATCTTGTTCCAATTAAACTCATGAATGTGAATTCACAGAACAGTATTACGCGACTGTAAATCTTAAAAAAAAAACACGCTAAAAAATGTGCATTTTTAGCAGTACATTTAATATTGTCAAATAAGCTTATTTGCGGAATTCAAGAAATATGTTACATAATATTTCTCAGGAACTTTGTTTTAGGCCTACGTAATGCTGATTTTCTTATGTCAAGGTTTGAAACAGTTTGTAGAAGAGGTCTCTCGAGAATTTGGAAGTAAACTTGCACACTTTCTTTCACCACGTTCCGTGGAGCAAAGTATCGATCGTTTTTCCGCCATTTTAACGCCACGCAATTCCTGAGGGATGCGTCAAAAAACTCCACTTTTTCGCTCGAATTAGGGTGGAAAAGAAGAGACAAATTACGTCATCAGACCTCCTGTCAACGGGAGAAGCTTTTCCAATTTACCAATAATAAAGGCACTTAAAGGGAATAAAAATCTTTTGGAACGAATATTTTGACAGATTTGTTGGAAATGTAACACAATTGGCGTGCCAATACCTAACCCTCCACCGTGTTATATAACTCAATCAGCGAGTATATAGTATCCTGGATAATGAAAATAAAAACAGTAGTCCATGTCAAAATTAACATTATCCGTCGAACGGAAGTGAGTTTAGAACGCGACAAAGTTGTATTTATTCGATTAGGCCTACATTTTTAGTTTCAATATACCGGTGCTTTATGTCACTCGCGAATGTGAAAAACAACGATAAGGAAAGGTGAGCAGGTTATTTATGCGAATTTCAGCGAGTGAATCTTTACATTCAAAACTACCACTTAAAGTAAGAGCGCTGTCAATTAACAATTCACGCAACCCTTGCTTTCATGGCTCGTTGAGTCTTTATTTCACTGTGATGATGAAAGTGAAAAGTGTACCAGTAACTTTTAGTAGAAGACATTGGCTGGCGTGTCGAATGGTTATGCATTTTTATGTCCAACATTTTTTGGGGGGAGGGAAACAATTGTTTACATTTTCGTGACGTTCGGTAATGCGATGAAATAACACACAAACATAATTTCACAAATACGCGGAGTTGGAACTATACTGTGTACGAACATGGCAGTGAAGAGTGTCGAGCGCGGAACTTTTCATCGCTCGTTGTGGGTTTTTTTTAGGGATGATGGTGGGTTCTTTTTCAATTATTCACATCTCAATTCTTCTCCTTCTTCCTGCTCGTGTTATTGTAACGCAGAATGCGAGTAACGGCTGCTGTCAGCCAATTGATCGTTTCCCGTGACTTCTGCCTGCTATAAAGTGGACACTCTCATCGATTTCCAATACACTGTGTGAATGGACACTTGGAACCATGGCACTGCCTGCACATCCCATCACTGACCACTTTAGCCGCAACCCGAGGGGAAGAAACTCACTGAACCCAGTTTCAGTCTAACTTTCGAAAAACGTCCAAAATTCTGTTTTTCAAAAACGGCCACAATTTCAGTTGCAATATATGCTGAAATTAGATATCACTCGTATCCGCTTGTACAGGCTTTCCCCGCTTTTTTGAAGAACCGTTTTTTCCAGAACTTTTTTATGCATTCGACGCATAGTCCGTCTTTTCCAACTATTTTGTTACGTTTCCAAATAGCAAATAGAATATTAGGCATTATTTATATTTCACATGCATTCGCAAATGATAAACCTTATAGTTGGGATAGTCATAAAAATTTTTTTGAGTAAAAGAGGATTGGGGGGGGGGGAGAAGTATGTTAAATACAAATGGTAATAAGTAAAGGTTGTAACGTATTCATTTGGCCGGGATGAAAACGGGACATGACGGTACGGAAACGGGATGACTTAGAGGAAAATTACGGTGACAGTCCCGTAAAAGCTGCACGTGTGACAACTCCATATACTGGATAGTGCATTTTTCTGCATAACTAGTTATATTATTTACATTTATCGGCGGTCACAATTACTTGCATGCTAAACAAAAACTGGGTTTCACATTGCGTGGATTTCTGGTTTTTCTAAGTTCTGTGATTCGTAACCTGTCGAATAAGTGTGTGGAGGGGGGGTCTACATAACGACCCAAACGTTAAACGAGCTTGAACAATGAAAACCCAATCAAACAACAGTCGATACGTGTAGCGTGCTTTAGCTGAGCTAAGTTTTGCATGTTCACGCTACGCGCGATCATTGTTAATAAAAATTAAATGTTTGGTGGATCAACAGAGCACCACGCGGTCATTGTTGGTTTATAGCGGAAAACATATATAGCAAACAGATGCGATCATTGTTAAAATCAAGCTTTCAATATGTGCTGATGCGCGTGGCAATCATCACATTCAAAAAATTTGCGTTACAGAAAGAGTGACGGAAAGCGTCTTAGACAGGATATTTGTCAGACGATAATAATGCAACACTCGTACAGATAAGAACGTTTATGTCTCGTCTGAGCTATCTTAAAGCCAATCTCATTTTTATCACCAGCGTTCTGAAATAATTTTAACGCAGCTTACAAAATTTTAAGTGTTGTTTACTTATGCAAAATCAGTCGAGTTCACGCTGAACACGGTTGGATTTGCGTGCGATAAAAAACAAATGTAAGCTTACAACAGTCTTATCATCGCCAAAATCACTCATGTGGGCCATACAGAAGCTAGTACAAGATATGCTTCGTTCAATGCTATATAGTTTACTAAAAATAGACTTAACAAAAAATGAAAAACAACAAACGCTGGGAAATGTAAAATTTTTTTTTTAGCTTTCTGGTCAGTGGTATTATCTCTATATATAAAAGCGAAATACAGTACTGTATATTAAAACAAAAAGCGAAAATTTTCTATAGGATCTTTTTCTCGAATCAATAGGTCACAGTTTGAAACATTGCGTAATAGGCTGTACATTTAAACAGGAATTTCCTTCAGCTAGAAAAACTGAGAGGAAACTGGTGTGTGAATTGTTGTGCCATAAACAGAGGTGTTTGTCTTACCACGTGGCATTGATGCACGCGATCCCTATTATCATAGTACACTATTACTACAACCAGCTTCCACATATTTAGAAATACTCCATCTCAAAATGAATGGTCACCAAGTTCTTTTGTGTTTCTGTATTCTTTTCATTTTTCATTGTTTAGCGTTTTTAATGTTGTAAGTAGTTTATTTATGTTTTTTAATTTCCAGATACCGACATTCGTAGTGTGTAAAAAGTAAACTTTTAAAAATTATATCGGGTAAAAAAACAAACAAACATTGAAGCACTTGTACAGTAGCTAGAACACTTTATTCATCCTTCCTTCTTCGAAGACCTAGTTTGTTACACTTCTGCAACGTTCGCTTTTGGACCTTAACGACAGGAAATTAAGGATAAAATTTATATTAAAAAAAAAGAAAAAGATCTCGAGGGTTGGGCCATCGTAGTTTGTTTTTCCGAATAAAAAAAGAGCTAAAGCCGTTATTAAATCTCTCGGTGAGAATTGTCTCGACTAGTGAGTGAGTTATCTGCGACTAACATCTAGGCAATGGTTTATCTTCACGGGAAAAACGAGTCACGTGCTCCGACCACAACTGGTGCCTTGCATAATAACAACAATAAAAATATATAAAAAAAAAAGATGACCGGAAGTGACAAGGAGTCAATTAATTACCAGGAATCATGGTTGGAATAAGCGTTTGCGTGACCCACGGAAGTTGCCTATCCTTGGGGTCAGTTTAGTATTCGATAGTAGCGTATTTTTTTTAGTGCAACTAAAGTGAAAATGATATTTAACTAGAGGACCATTTTAAATGACATTTTTCAACTTGACTGATAATATATGTTGTTTCTGCTCCAAACAACACAGTGGAAGTAATAAAAGGATTTTAAGCATTCTAATGGTAGTCGAGTAGTTTTTCTTGATTTTAATTTCACCAATTTAGTTGGTCATTAAGCTATCAACGGTAACTCATCACGCAGTTGATGTTGAACATCGAAAACAACAGACTTGTTGCTTCAACTCATTTTGTGGAGCTGGTTTATAACTAGCCTATCAACTTACTTATCTTTGTACGAAGAGAATCAATAATTGTTAATATCTAAAATATGTACTGTATTTTACATATTTTTAATATTTCCAAACATATATATCATTATTGTTTTTAAATTGCAATTAAAACATCATTTATATCAGTTAGTGATTTTTATTCTGTCACACTATCTGTAACGCTAGTTTTGAATTTCAAACAATGATCATGTTCGAGATAGAATTGAAACAATTGCTACGTGCAAATCGTCTGTTGTTTGCTTGTAATACTGCGTGTTCAACTAAACAATGATCACGTTCACCATCAACAAATACTTTACAAAATAATGAAATGTACAAACAAAACTTCAAAATGTAGTGAAACTAACTGACACATTCAAATTATAAAAGACCCACCAATTTTATATAAATTTTAAAGAACAAAAACCACGTGAAATTAAAATTATAACATATATTTTCAACAAGTCAATTTCTTTCACGCTGTACTAAATTCAGCCTATGATAATCACATTTTAATAATCATGCTTTATGCTATAATTTTTTTATTTTTGCTAGCTCTGTGAGAAAGTATAACCACGAAGAACAGCGTGTTCAGTAGTCTAGAGTTCAATAATGAATGGTTTAAAGTGGACAACAGCAGGTGCCACGTGAGCACATCATCAGGTCAAAAAGATGGTAAAAAAGCAGTCGTCAAAGCTGTACACAACAACTTGTAATAACTCGACCACCTGAAAATTGCGTGGGTGGATGTTCTTCCTATTGGTGCATGATGTGCACAAGTCGAGCAGATGGTTCGTTCGTACTACTCGATAACTGCAAAATATTTATCCCAACACGTTGCTTAACGCCGATAACATACATTTTTTTTTAAATATCAACTTGGAATAAAAAATAAATAATACTAAACTTAATAAAAGGTGTGTTGTTGTTTTTTTACGAGTACGTAAAACTCGACCGTATTAAGCGAAAAAATAGTAAACATGTTACTATGTAGTTTAATGATAATGTCGCATATCTAGTTGACAAAAAACATATAACGTCAATTATTTTCCAATTTATATTACGATGTAACACGTATAATAATTTATTATCATTTCTTATAGTATAGTAGTTAAGTACACAGTTACAAATAATGCTATACAATTTTTGTATAGGATGGTTATAAATATAAAAGGTTTATTTAGCGCTTGTATGTTCCCATAAGGAAAAGTTTTCACTTTACAAATATATAACCATTTTTTTTTTTTTTTTAAAATACTGTATTGAATAATATTGATTAATTTCGTAATTTAAAAAAGTTGATGCTATTATTTTTGATGTTAACCGAATCGTAAGTCATTTTCGTCAACGAAATCATTATCAAGTTTTATCCTCCACCATTTCAACAAATATACAATAAAACATTTTTTTATTGTATAAAAATGTGTACGAATTGAATTAACATTTCTTTAGGCCTATTACTTGTTGTGTCAGTATACTTTTTTTTATCTCGCCCAACAAACAACTACTCAACAGCAGCTCACGTTGTTTTATCTCATCATCGGAAGGTGTTACAGATTTGAAAGAACAATAAATAAAAATCGGAATAGTTGGGGCAAAAAAAATATATACTACATTTGAGAGAGAGGTCGGTAGGGGGTTTTGGTTTTCTATACACAGGGGGGTAAAAAAAAACTTTATCCCCACCCGCTGAGAGGTACTAGGTTTTAGTAGACTCGCACCTCCTCGCGTCAGTTTCACTGACAACAACAAGAAGTTATTTCATTACCTAGCAAACACAAGGAGCACCGCCGTTGGTTTTTGTTATGTTTTTTCACATACATATATATTTTTGTTAACACCCCACGTGGTGTGAGATGACTGTGCAGACAGCTAACAGAAAAGTAGGGAGGTGTTGTATGTAGGAGTTATATGAAAAGTGGGTTTTTTTGTAAAAAAAAAAATAGGGGTTTGCCATTTACTTGATGAAGTGTCGTGAAAGTCAATAAAAAAAAAGATAACACAAGAATCCTTAAGTAGTGTATCGTAAAGTTATCGTCTTTTGTGTAAAATAAAGATAATGTTGCTGTTTAGCACGTCTGTGAATGAAGCGATAAGTTACTTGTTGGAAGTGGGGGAAAATGAAACTTGGGGAAAGTGTGTTGCTTTCTATGAAGATACAAACGAGTGTTAAGTACTCAATACAACACTTAATGTGTATACTTACAGTAATACTGTATAATACATTATATTTTATTGTATAGGGTGTTCCATTAATCTTAGTACAGTTTTCATTTAACAGCTTAAAACTGGATCAAGATTTTTTGGGACACCCTCTATATTCCATTTTAACTTTAGAGTAATTCAGTTTTCAAATGATTGATTTTAACACCCGTGGATGGGAACCAACAAAATCACAAGGTAACACTGTTAACATCAAGTGGTTGTAAAGTATAACTTACTGTAGTGCTAATATACCAAGTAGGTGGAAAAATGAGAATCGATTAGCATTTTCAAAACAAAAAACATTGAAACCGTTATTGATTTTAAAAATTACAGTTTTCTAATATAAGTAAAAAAAAATATTGTTGTCATTAAAACAGATTTATAATAAAACCTGTATCACGTGGTTTTATAACAAAATCGTGGTGTGCTTTGCGCACTTGCATTCATATTTAGCGCAGCATTTTTGTTTAAAGTCAAGTAATTTTTAGAATTTACACATGTTTGAACGAATGTTTTTTAAAAATTTATCAAAATAAATAAATTTTAATGCACATGTTTTATATATTTCGTAGGTTCGAACTCAAGCCAAACAATCGATGTGATTTCGTCAATCATGAAGCGAAAGTAAGGAAAATGTTTATTAGGCTTACCACAGATATACACCTATTATTAATATTACACTGTAGGTACACATAATGTATGCGATCGATATATTATCCTGTATGCATAATATGATACGGGTATAAAGTGTACGGAATTATAGGGTGCAACGAGTCTAGGCCTATTATCAATAGCATTATTCGTATGATAAATGTACGTTTATATAACTTCGTATATGATAGGTTATGCTATGCTTGCAATTTAGAGTATACTATACTATACGACGCGTGTATATGGAACCCCACAGTATAACGGTATACTTTATAGATACACGGTAGCAGCTAGTGGAGTAGTGTAAATGTATCCAAATTCGCGGTTTCTCTT
Source organism: Cryptops parisi (assembly GCA_034695005.1). NCBI lineage: Eukaryota > Metazoa > Arthropoda > Chilopoda > Scolopendromorpha > Cryptopidae > Cryptops > Cryptops parisi. The sequence goes on along the minus strand of JAQIWH010001313.1, from coordinate 465 downwards.
CCTCCGAAAACAACGTTAAAAGAGCGTTGCACTGCAAAAATGCGACATAAATTTTAAGATTCAAGGGGAAATGGAGTCTAGTCTACTACATGTGGAAAAAAAAAAATTAAAACAGGAACTTTTGATGTAGCGTCTCGTTTTGCGTGCGCATCTAATGAAATGTGCATGCGCAACAACTTTCGTGTTGAAGGCAGGCGGTTGTGACATGCGATTTTCTCAGACATTTTCGAGCCTGTCACACACACACACAACATACCCCACAGATATTTTGCAAAACTCTTACAACAAGAATTTTGAAAATCGGGGAAGAAGACGTAACGTTTATTTATTTATTTCTTTGACATTTCGTATCTCGTGACCCTTCAAAAAATATACAAGGAACGTCTATATAGGAATATCGACATTTTAATGGTTCTGGTGACTATTATTTACAGGCTTACATGTATATACGAAATAATCGGGGGA
>JAQIWH010001312.1:0-33074 GCA_034695005.1 Cryptops parisi | reverse complement strand
TGGCAACGTATAGAATCATTCTGTAGCATGCCAAGCCTAGTTTAGAATAAGTATGAAATTATCATTGGAATAGTTATATTAAGCAAGATTTTAGGCTAGGTTTAAATCTAGGCCTAAATATGGATTTAAATTTTTTTTATTGGAGAAAATGTTGTAAATCTTGTATCCAACTTGACAGTTGGACAAGATGTTATTTCTTACTTTGCCAAAAAAACTAGGCATTTTATAGAATTCCTGGAGTCTATACATTGACAGTAACATGTAATTAGAAGTTGAAATTATTTATTGGATCAAGTTTAGCCAATTTTGCGCGTCAAATTTTTTCAATCAAATTCCATCGATTCCAACTGTTTTTTTGACTTCATACACATATCTAGACGTGTTTCAGTGCTCTTGTTGTTTTGTTGTTTGACTGAAAGCACGAAAACGCACTTTGAAGTGTGTATGACGTCAGAAAAACGGTTGAAATCGATGGAATTTGATTGAAAAAGTTTTACGTATAAAATGGACTTTAGATTTGAAATTTGTTGAGGTACAATTTCCAGAAATAGATAATTTTGAATAAGATGCAAGGATTAATAAAAAACCTAAAATCGAACCAAATATCTCTCGAATCCAGGTTGGAAAGAGAATTTTAATTTTAATAATTAATACTAAAAATTAATCATTTTTAGAAAATTATTAATTTTATAGTGTTACCCAGCTTGGGGTGGATTGTGCAATGTTGTAGTTTTCGAATTTAATTCAAAAGATACAGATGGTTCAGGATGTTTAATTTGCTGTATAAACAATAGAATCTAGTTCCGTCAAGTCTGACTGTAATGAACTATAAAACCGAATATACTGTATATCGTAAATGGAAAAATTCTCGTGTGAAAGCCACCAGTGGCAAAACACTAATTAGCATAATAGCAAAATTTCTCGCATAAAACGACCGTCTAAAGAATATTTCTCTCATTTCATAAATCAAGAACTCCCTGTGACCAACTGTCAAAATTATACAATTTGAAATACAAGATAGGATGGTGTACCACCTTTATACATGTACTTTTTGGTTAGTCAATTCGAGCCATGTTTTGACAACTGTGACGTCAGCTTTTCGCCTACCAATGAAAACTTGTTTGCAAGAAGCTGACGTCACAGTTGTCCACAAATTTCTTAAAATTGCCTCATCCAAATTCGCGTGTCAGGCAGCCCTAAAATGATTTGAAGCAACTTAAAACTCGTTTCACAAATAACCTTAAAATAATCAAATAAAATATTTGCCAGCTTAAAAGAAACGCATCTATAAATCGAATAGAATATCAGTGCAACTGAAATCAAAAAGAAACTCAACGCCTGGCATGCATAACAAATGATGTGACGATGTTGCACATTGTGATAATGACACACAATATTATGGAACGTTCAGCACAAGTTTTTGAATCTTATATTTTTGTTTTCACATGTACTTACATGTACATTTACTTATCTATGTTTATGTGCACTACGATAAGTGTACTGTATGCTACGTATCAAATGTATATGCTACGAGGTGTCTATTTAAATGTGGAGTACTTCTGCAAATATTGAGGATTATATTTTGGAATTTTATTTTCATTTGTAAAAGATTCACTCAAATAAATGTAAATCCTGTTCTGGCTGTAAAAACCAATCTGCGATAAAGTCAACGAAACAACATTGACACTATTGTCTTAATAAATACAATTTTTTTCTTCAAATATGTCTGAACAAAATCGTCTGTTGTATGAAATAGTACAACAACATGGTTCATCATGTCACAGATTTAAAAATATTTCATGTCGCACAAAACATACAATTTAAAAATGAAAAAGAAAGTTGAAAAAAAAAACAAATATGACCAAAAAAAAAAAAAAAGAATTAATTTCCGGTACAGTACACAAAAAAATTTGGTACCTGACAATGCAGAAGTATCCATCATTTGAACTATGTGTGGATTGGTCTTACCTTCGGAAATCGAGCAATGCCTTCACAGAAGCTGGGATCCCATTATCAGGCCAAGAGAGAAAATGGAACTGAGTCACCGTTCTCGTCTCTCCAGTGTTTAAATTTTTTAAGTAAAAACTGCGCACTAAATAATCGTCGCACCAAATATGCTCGGAAACAAGATGAACCTGCAAAAGGGGAAAAATAAAAAATTTTTCATTAACATGCAAAAATTACAACTTTGTACACACACACACTGTTGCCCCTTGAATAATTAATCGTTCCACACTAATGGAATGAGCATGAATCATGAATGGATGCACTTTCTTTACCTCATATATGTGGTAAACTTCACTTCCTTCCTCTGGCCAGTAGCGATGACACATGGCAATTCCATTTTCTACCAGTCGTGTAAGAGTGACTATTACTACGCTACCTTGTTCCCACACCATCTGCATTAACAAACAAAAAAATTTTGCAATTGTGTTAATATTTTTATGAACTCGGAGAAACTCTTTTGTCGCGTAAAATGCGAAATGAGAAACTAGAGTTCCGACCTGCCAAAAATCAGCTGCTGTGTGTGGTAAAGGTCCTTGAGTTGCAATGTAAGCTGGGTTCCTGGGATCATGATCCGTCTAAACATACCAAGAAAGTTTATATTTGTAAAGCAATTACGATAAAGTTTCGTTGTCATATAGAGAAAAATATGTTGGAACAAAATTAACAAATCAACGCAAAGTGGTGTTTCCTGATTTTACAGCCATGTGGACTTCAAGATTTAACTCGTTCAAAACAACTAATATAATAGAACAGGACGAGCACATGAGTAGTGGTATCACTAGGGAGGTGTGGACCGATGTTTTAAAAAAAAAACAACTTGAATAAGTTTTGGAGGTACACGACACCAAAAAATAATTAAAAACGGTCCGTGGTAAAGAAAAGGTTAAGGACCACTGGTCTACCACACGTTTTATTATTATAATGTATGTATTCAGTACGATTTATCAGATATAATTGTGCATATACGATATATCGAACATAAAAAAAAAGAATAAAAACAAAATATTTAAATGAGTTGTGACATAGTACATGTTTGTAAATAGAACGTCTAGTGAACCAAAAGTTGCGTGTATATGGTACTCGCATAAATCAAGGCCTCCTTGTATCATTTGTTCCAATCCATTAAACCAATCAACATCTTATGTACCCTTGAAAAAGCTTCATACCTCTTGAGAGCCCATAAATCCCTAATTCAGAACTCAGGCCATAGGCCTTTGTCAATATCACTGATATGGTTAAACAATCTGGCTCAAGCAATTGCACTGACGTTCTTTGTTTATATTAAACAAGAAACAGACGAGTTATTGTCTTGCGATATTAAACAAGACTATATCAAAGACCAGACAACTAGATGAAACTAACCATTATTTACAATTAACGTCCAATAATCCTAACATGGTCTCAGTATCTCAACACAGTGTAATTACATTTCTGATGCTTTGCTACATGCCCATCTTGAATCACAAACGAGTGCCAAAAGTTTGGTAACTGATTTGGCTATATTGTACTTAAGGTGGAATTTGTAAAGGCAGGTTGCTTTTTTTGTGGGTACAAAAAAATACTTGACTGTATCATTTCAGATTAGGTTAGGTTAAGTCACACTACTTTTCTTAGGTTCATAAACAATGTCAATAAGCCAAAATTGATAATCAGTGAAATTTGTGTATTTGTTTTTGGCAAATTACCATAGTTCGAGATTATCTTATCACTATGCTGTCCAGAGCTCTTCAATTAATGTACCATACTAATTCTCCTTGGTGTACACTACGTTTCTCCACCAACTCTTGGTGTAGTTGTCTCGCAGACTGAATTTCGAACTGAATCAAACAAACTCCTACTCTAAAAAAGCATGAACTGAGGTTGAGCCTCAGTTTTATTGGTCAATCAGGAATCAGCAATCATTCAGCACTGGACGTAGAACGTTTTTAGGTCAATGCCAACCATTCTGGAAGCTTGTAGCAAAACCATCTCACAGCGTTAGTTGTGAGATGGCCTGTAGTATGTCTGTTGCTGATATGTCGGTCACTAGTAGTATTTTGGTATGAATATATTACCACAAGTATAAGAAGCGTCCACTTACGATAGTGCTGGCATTGACGTAATCAGAGCTTGCGATGTTGGTTAAGTCATTCAAGACAACTCTCGAGTGATCGTATGGTAGCACATCAACATAGCGATTTTTCTTGGCATTGGCAGGAACAGTTGCTGCTTCAACGCTGCACGGTTCAGCTTCGTACGCACACAGTGCCACCCATTCTTGATCCAACCGATCTTTGTTTTTCAGGTGATCTTCCATATACGACTTTAAATAAGAGACAAAAGAACAACGCATAAATCGCTATACATTGCACGTGAATTGTTAACCGTATTGAAACTTTTGCCAAACTAAAAAAAAAAAGAAGCAGTTTTCTGGCGGCTGATCAAATGGGAACGATAAATCAATAACACTAACAAGAGATGACCACAATAAAATCAGGCTAATTTGATCAGTTATCTCTGCTGTTGCTGCTGACAATTGATTATGAGATCAATACCCAACAAGACAGCTATCAAGCACCGCTGTCAGTGTCAGATGAAATGAAATCAACGCTGACCCTTTAATGGATGAGTTATGATGACGGGTATTGATCTCGCGTTGTAACGTTACACGCATGCTTTTTTCCTGAGCTAGCAATGTCACGGATATAAAAGCGAATTTCAAGCACTTACCAGAACCATATGACCCGTGGATATATCCATGTTTGAAACAACAGGCTCTTCGCTCCTATGTAATGTAAAAAAAAACAAAAAACAAACAAGTTAAAGAGTATCAAATACACAACAATTTTCCACTGACGAATCAAACCGAAGGGCTTCGGGCAATATAATGATAAACCACATTTTGGAAATTGTTCAGGAGAACCGTTTATCTGGTGAGAAACTCCACAGAGTACGATACCGAGCAACAAGGTGATTCTATATATTATGCTACCATTTTCTGGAAAATCCAGGACGTGGTAAAGTAACAAGTTAGAAACACTAATGAGGGACAGTTTGACGTAAAAATATCATTTTTGAAAAAAAGGGTGGCTTATCATAATATTGCCCGAAGCCCTTCAAATATCATAAACTAATATTTTTTTCAATCATACCATGAAGAGGTGCTTGAACGGCTAGAGGGGCTGCGCACCGAGGTTTCACTTTCTCTAGACAAACTCGTGATCCTTTGGGGAGCGTGTATAGGTTCGGGTTTCTCGTTACTTTTGTTAGCCATCCGCTGTCTACATAAATCCTGTATTGAAAACAAAGTACGCCGATTGTGAACTTTAGCATAGAACATAAAATAAAACGTACAACCATCTAAATAAAACTCACAACTGTTTTTAAGAAGAAATGGATCAGTTAGTGTTATTGAAGAAATAAAATGGTTCAGGGCAAGTCCTGAATGGAGTGTGTGAAAATGGACACATCGACATTTTAGAAAGTACAGTAGGCCTAGTATTACTCCATAAAAAAAGATAAACTTACTTTTACAGTTGAATCCAGTTATTATAATCACGGATAATGTCAAAATCAGTCGGTCCCAAAATGTTATTTTTATCCACTGTTTAATGTTAATCAGCCAGTTATTGTTACAGTGGAATCGGGTTATCATGATAATTTTGGAACTAGTGTTTTTTTTGATAACAATAACCGCCTGATAACATTAAACAATAAATAAATAACAGACCGACTAATTTTTATAACAATAACCGATTTATAACATTATCCGTGATTGTAATAACCGGATTCCACTGTATCGAAATTCACTAGTCCCAAAGTGATCATAATAACCGGATGGATTCCACTGTACTTTGAAGCTACATTTAATACAATTTCTCGAGTTCCTTCATGCGAGTTCCTTTATGCGATTTCGCTAATATGCGGCGATTGAGATCAAAGCTAGTTAAATGCGAAAAAATTCGCTATTGTGCGACTTTGTCCGGTGGTGCATACATGAATGAACGCTGAAATTTTTGCCACTTCATGGGAATTTCGATATATTTTTTTTTCTCGATTAATGCGATGATTTGGATGTGAATGATAACCCTCACATTGATTGAGTACTTCTTCTATGCAAAAAAGTAGTTTTCATACAAAATATATCGATTTATGCGAGGGTGTTTGGAACACATAAGTGTCAATACAAGCTTTATAACCCTCGCGTAAGTCAAAGGCTTCCTGTACACAATGAATGAAGAAAACAAAGTAGTTTACAAACATGAAACAATATACTTCAAGTTATGCGAGATTGTTGAGAAAAAAACCGTTGCATAGTTTTGACTTTCTTATACAAATGCAAAAAAAAAAGAAGTCTTTATAAGTATAAGACGATAAAAAGCAATGTGGGAATGTAGCCTCCTGAGAATGTTTTTGTAACATGACCCAGAATAAATTAGGTCTCAGTATGCAAAAAAATGGGATAAGACAGAGGATCGCATTTCTAATTATATTTGAGCCAAGTTGTATTTGATCTCGGTTCATAAAGGTTCAGGCTCATATTACCAAACTATGTTAATAAAACTCAAGAGATCCTTCAATCGCGATCATGTTTGTACCCAGGTTCCTTCTTTTGTTCTTTGCATTACCAACAGCATTCCAAGTTTTTATTCATGACATTGTCACGCATCATTACAAAATACATTAAGTATATAACAAAAGCTTGTGACACAATCTTCACGCATTAATCGCCGATTCGACATTTTACTAAAACAAAAACAAAAGTTTGACCAAAATGATCATGTACGCAAAATTTGATTACATATAGCCTACTGTACTGTAATATATCAAGGGTTACGTTCTGTGTAAATCTCACATAAATCGAAATTGTATATACCGAAATTCCTATAAAATGGAAAAATTATGTACACATTATGAATAAAAAAATTAAGAATGTATGTTGCTGTATCGTTGTCATTCATACACTACCACATTAAATTGCATAAAGCGAAACTTTCTCGTTTATAACGAAAAAATGCGAAACGAAATTCTCTCGTCACGTAATATAAAAAAATACTAGCCCATGTTGCTTCTCAACATTCGTTCATTAATAAAACCCCACATTTGGATTCATGTTGCTTCGCAAAATTCGTTTATCGTTGAGAGAGGCTGCGTCACAAAGGCAGTGCTTTAGCATGGAAAGTAATACTATAGATCGCATGAATAGAGGCTGTACTCAACAAACACTGTTTGGGTGATTGAATTTGATTCAAAGAAACGTAAAAAAAAACAACTAACAACGATGTCACGAAGACGATTGCAAAGTATTCAAAGACGACGACAATTTTGATAGATGACCAAGTAAAACCTAATGGCATGCCAAGATTCGTTCTTCGTTTTATTAATACGTTAATGCAACAAATGACATTTAGTTTCAAATTTTGATTTCCAAGACGTGTGCTGTTTAGATTTCAAATACCTTCTGTTATTTGATATGCGGAAACCTCCATGATGCACGGAAAAGACAAAGCACAAAAAAGGAAAAGGAAAAACGAAATCTTTTTGCTTAAGTCTTAGGGAAAATGTCAACCCTTCACAGTAACTGAAAGATTTCCTAACTCCTTAAGGGCAACTTCTACCCACTCTATTTCAATTTCTGGTAAATTCTCGCCAACCATTTTCTCTAGGCATGGGTGTGTGTGTTCCCTTTCACCCATAATTTTCATTAATTTCCTCTTGCTTGATCTCCTAGCGTTGCAAACCTGGAGAGAAAAGCACCTTTCGGTGTAGCCGTCACATCTCGTTTTCTGAACCCGTCAAACTTTGTGTAAGCAACGGCAACGTACAGTACTAAACTCGCGCTTTCAATTTTGAATATTTCAAACCAATATCAATAATGTCTAACAGCTTTGACAACGCCGCGACAAAATATGATGTACCGCTGTAAATCTGATAACCAAACAAAAAAAAAAAATATAAATAAAGTTGACCTTAAAAATAATTAATGACACCACTTTTCTGCAATTTAACCGAATGTTTCGTTCATTACTGGATTCTAAAAGTGGCATTTACACTAATACCATGTCAACCCAGATAGAACCAATCATCTTTTACAAAAAAAAAACAAACCAAACGATAAATCAAATCAAATGAATAATTCTAATCTGTTTATTGGAATGCAGTAATCACTGGCACTAAACTGGAATTTCATGTATCCGTTAGACCGTTACGACTAGGTACTATTGATTACTACTGGTAATTAGTCCTTAATTTGAGAATTGTTACATGTACAATTATCCTTCATTATAAATTGAAATATGCATTAATCTTTCACTTTAAAATATAATGCATACATGTTTAATAAATTTTCATAAATATTCTAAATCATAAACTTAAATAATATTTTTACAAGTTCGCGTGTAGCATTTTTTGAACATGTATACACAAATGTATTTTATAATAAAGTAATTTTCACTGCCTATATATCTTTTAGATACATGCTTGTACTCTAATACCGGCTATGGGTAAAAATATTATCTACCGAGAAAATAACGCCATCTAGTAAAGTAAGATATGATGTAATCCAACGTTGGCGGTAATTTAAATGTTAGTGCCACAGGGATCAGTTTTTGGTCCCCTGATTTTCACAGCTGCACATACGCTAAATTTATGCAGATGACACAAACTCTTCCGTACTATTTATACTGTTGACGATGAATATTATAACCTATTTGCTTTTCAATTGATTTCTCAAAATTAAATTAAAAATTCTGCAAATAATCGAAATAAAATATACCAAACTGCATATACTCATAAAAACACGAAATCACGAGGAACTTCCCCATTGTAACTTCAAAGTCTTTTCTTAAAAATATGTGAAAAATGTGTTTCGCTATCTACGTAGCGTGATCGAAAACCAAACCATAACTTTAAAAATCATAATTTTTTCTTCTTCTTACCTGATAATCATGACTAGGTTCTGTTTCTGGATGACCCAAATTCTGGAGTTTCTCTCGACTTCTCGCATGGCGACGTACCACAAAGACAACAGCGACAGCAATAAGAACACCCGCAATGCAACCGCACACGATAAATGTTACGATGAAAAGCTTCTTATCACTTTCCAAACTCAGAACAGACACTTTGACCTGGAAGTAAACGAAAATAAGCCAAAATTCAATATCACTTTGCACAATTTTAATCTTATTCACTAATAACCCTGCACTTGAAAACTGTTTTGACCAATCACTTTTTGAAATAAAATTAGGAGGGCAAAAAAAAACCCAAATTGGTAATGTTCAAAATTTCATTTGTTTGAATAATGATAAAAAAAAAAGGAAGAAAAAAAATCTTTCTCTTTCACTGCATCCTTATTGAAAATCAATATTACAAAAATGATGTGTTCTTTTATTATGGCGCTTCAGCGCTCGTTATGCCAATGCTAGGCAAGGTGAACATGGAAGCGGATAATTGAGACTGTTTCACAGACAGCTGCCATTCATAACTGCCATTTCTGGCACAAGTTAATTTTTTGTTTAAACCCCAATTCTTGATTTTAACATCTGTCACTTCAAACCGAAAAATAAAACGGGGACGACGTCCATCGCCTGTCTTCCCCCTACCAAACCATCATATTCATTACCGGGAAAATCGACAGCAAACAGAAAAATTTCCCTAGTATAACCCTTGCGAAAATTTCTCCCAATGTGGCAAAATGTTGGCTCACCATGCTCTTCTATTATAAAATTTATTATAAAATAAATAAATAAATAAAAAAAGATTCGTAACAGATTGTTTTTGCATGGTGAGTCTACTTGATTATTAAATCATTCAATGATCTGCTGACTCTTAGAAAACGAGCAGATCTCAGTGCGAAAAGCACATTTTCATGCGATTTGCCTTAAAACATAGCAAATTCAAATCAAATAAACTTGCTTTGAAGCAAATCATTCGAAACTCAGTGCGAAATAGCACGTTTTCAAGCGATTTCAAAGTCATTTTAATATCATTGGTTGGAAAACAATTCATTATTGAGAGGTTAATCTTTACCGAGTTATCGTAACGCTAACTTGCACAACTGAATGTGGTTCGAAGAAGAATCCAAAATCCAATCAATACTTCAAGAAGTGATAAAAAAAAAGTAGTGGTGAAAAGATAAAAAGCAGCATCTGATTAAGATAGGAGAAAGAAAAATACGTATAAAGAAACTGGAAATGCTGGTGTTCCCATTGGAAACCTTCTTCTTCCTCGAATCCCTTCTTCACCTTGTTGGTATGGCAACAACCAAGAGTGATCTAGAAGAGATCCGTAAACAAGGTTCGACTACAGGGTCCCTCTCAATGAACTATAATGACTGATTAACTGAGGCCTTTGCCCTGAGGAGAGGATGCGGATCCACCTTTCGATTAATTGCGCTTTGGGCAAAGGCCACTGGGGTCTTAATTAAAATTCAACATCGAAAGACGGTGTGCATTGCACGCGCAATTTAATTCATAAGAAATGATCAAACACAACGACTGGTGGTACTACTTGGATTCATTCTTGAGCTGGAATAACGTCAACCATCGTAGAAGTATCCATTGATATATAATATTTATCCGATGATATACCGTGATAGATACATGATTTTCATTGTGTAATTAACTTTTTATGTTTAATGACTGATATTTAATGTAGTTAAATATCAGGCATATCCCTTGGACAATCCAAGGTGGTAGACCACTGGTGTCTTAATTAAAATTTATGACTTGCGGTAACTTGAATTCATTCTTGAGCTACAAATGTAGAATAAGGTCAATCATTATAGACATACAGTTTTAATCTAACCTGATATGACGACAATGGCCATTTTTATAATATAAAGACTTTATATTAGCTTCATTTGTGAGTGAGTTGTGAGTTTATGCATACAAAAACAAGACAACTCGATGGATGTTGATGAATAAGGTGTCTATGGATTCGTCTTAGTCTACCGAGTAACACTGGCTATATGACGTCAATGAAAACCAATATGGCGTACGCTACATGCCATATATCCATTATTCTTTAGACCCACTTACAGGCTAAATAGCACGATGAATTTTGATAAATGAGGTGTCAATAGATCCGTCTTAGTCCCACGAATGTCACTGCCTATATTCTGTTAATTTATAACCAATCTATATGCCAGTATATAAAAAGTATGCAAAATGACATAAAATTGAGATGTTCCTGTATAATGTAAACGCAATTGAATTTGGTCTTATGCCATTGCTGATGGCATCTTTTGCCATCTTGCATAACGTTTTCTGTTTCCCCAGAGGAAACTTTTCGGAGCGATGAAAGAGTTGAGAGTATCTGCTTTTTCTTGGCAGGTGGAAAGTTTAGCGGTACAACGTTCCCCTTCCGTTTCTGCACGCAGAAGACAAGTATTATTAATAATGGGTGCAGTCATCTGCAGAGCTACGGACAATGGCAGCCGATGCACTACTGAAGGGGAGCAAGGCAGAAGAAAATGTGAGTGAAAAGAAGCGGGAAAAATTGAATGAAAAGAAGAAAAAAAAAGAACGATGAAACGACTAGCAAAGAGAAGAGCACGAGCAGAAGAACAAGAACAAGAAGAAAAAAAACAGGAAACTTTTATTTCCTCTCACTTTTCCTCTCAAACTGCACAGTCTACAAACCTACTACCAAAGAAAACGCAAAGAAACTCCCCAAGAAAGAAAAAAAAAACAACCAAAAATCCCCTAAGAAAAAAAACCCCACACCTTAAGATCACAAACTGCATTTTGGAGAAAAATGGTGACTTAGTGAACCAATAAAGTTCATGCAAAGTGGGTTAGTAGTTGTACTTTGTAACACACAGCTTAAGGCACCAAACGCTTATCCTGGGGCTCGTAACTCACGACTTCTACGGATTCGGAGTTTCTTGATGATTGCGTCATCGATCTTACCGTTGATAATGTTTAAAGTTTCCTTGAAATAACCATTGGGGATGCGCAAATTACAACGTATGTGTAATTTGTTTCTCGATCTATCGAATCATCCGACTTGTTACGGACCTCTGGTCAAAGCACCAGTGAATAGGAAACGATGATAATTTGCCATCAAACGCTTATAATTGAAGGGCTTAAGGTAGCATAATGGTAAGCTACACTTTTTTTTCTTCAAAAAATGCCATTTTTTTTTACATCAAACTGTTCCTCAGTACCTACTGTTTCTAGCTTGTTACTTCACCACTTCCTGGATTTTCCAGAAAATAACAGCATAATATAAATGTTCATCTTGTTGCTCAGTATGGCACTTTATGGAATTTCTCACCAGAAAAACCACTCTCCTGAACAATTAAAAAAAAAAAGGGGCTTACCATTATGCTGCCCGAATTCCTTCAATTCTTGGAACTGGTAACTCATATCATCCACGATTTAAAATTTGAAGTTTCTTGATTATCGAGTCAACGATTCTACCTTTGGCAACACTAATTTTCCGTTATATAGTCAATACTTACTTTACAATACATGAACCATTTGTTTCTCGGTCTTTCGAATCTTTCAATTGACGAATTACGAACCTCTGGTCAAGGCAACATTATTTATTTATTTATTTATTTAATAATCCTTCATCCCGTTGGGACAGCCAATTACAAACAAAATACTATTATATTATTACAAATGAAACATTGAACTGAATTATAAATGTTTGTCATCCGGATTACAAATCATATACATTATATGTCTAGATACATACACTGGACTACACACATCTTAAACATTAACATGTTTAATGAACATTAACACAAAACGGTGGTATTTATGCTCGAATGCTTGAAATAAAGTGACTCAGGCAAGAATTAACATTTCTGTGTCACACAAAATCTCTTAAATCTTTTAACACCTGTAATGAATAATTGACGACATTTCAGAAATGCCACAAAATGCAACCATGGCACTGTTACTAATAGCGCTACTTGATGCTACTAACAACCATACGGTCTTGATGAGTTACAGTACACGATACAGCGTTACAAAGGTTGTAATTCCCCTATAATGTTATTGCAATGTCATTAGGTTGTGGTAATGTCAACCAAAAAACAAAAATGAAAACCAAACTACAAAATTTGAAACTTTTCACGTTGGTACCAATAAATAATCCGAACGACTTTTCCAAAGAATCTATTAGTACTCCCAAATTAATTACTCGCAAATTTAAATCACCAGTACAAGTATATAGTATCGCATATCCAGGGTTTTTCCAAGCATTTGTGTGTCCCAAATGACTGTTAGTTTCCAGGATCTAATTATGCTCTGTTTTACACGATGATTACATTAACAGCTTGTAAACATCCAAGAGCTCGTAAACATTTATATTATTCTTCTACAACAACGTTTGGCACAGTACGACAACGTAATCTTCCAATTCGACATGAATAAAGAACGTTCGCGTGTATATTTTAAACAGAAACTTTCGTTGGCTTAACGGAAGAAAAAACAACTATGCGTAATAATACTACCACGCATATTTGTAAAAGAAAAATTAAAATTTAAAATTTAAAAGGGTACATTTGAAATTTAATTTTTCCCCTAGGTACCTTAAGACATATACTTTGGCTGTACCAGTTGATATATTCGCATTCTAAACATATTCGAAACCAGGGTTGACGTTTCACCACCAAGTATGTAAAAGCCACGTTCTCGAAAATCTTGTTCAATATTCATGCACTCGGAAGAAAATTCGGTAAAAATGCGAAAAAAAAATATGATCTTTTCGAAAACTAATACAAAACCCTATAGATGTTTGCTTTTAATACTCGCTCGTCCTCAACCTCATAATTTTGAAATCCTCCCAGCAACATGTTTTGGCAACGAAAACTTCCAGAGCCATATTATTAAAGATGAGTCTCTCTCTCTCTTTTTCTTTTCCAGAAGCAAGAAAAAATGCAAAAGAAGAACAACAAAATGGCCGATTGCTGGTGGAAAATAATAATATAAATAAAAAAAGAGATTCTGCTGAAAAAGGAGGTTATACTAGCAATGGATCAATAGGCGGGCATGACCAAGATTAGCAGGAAATGAAGCGGCCACAACAGAGCAATTAACATTTGCTACGCTTCGGGAGGCTGTTCAATAAGTGGAATGATTTTCATCATTTCATCCTCTTCCTCCTCAACCCCCACTTTTGCGAAATCAAGAACATGGATTTTCGCTTCCCGAAACATGTGTCTGGGATTGTTTGGTTTTCTTCGCACCATGACACTCCCATGCTACTATAGTGTCGTACACTTTTCATCCGCAGTTGTCATCCGCACAAGTTTTGATCGTTGAGAACCAAAGGTGGGGATTTACCAAATAACTCTGACAGACTTGAATTTTAATGCACTGAAGAAAGTACATTAAAAATGCATTTTAGCATACTCTTTATATACCCTACTGTCATTTACAGATATACTGTATGTACATACATAATGCAAAAAGAAATCCACTGTTGAATTCTGCACGTTTCGATTTATGCGAATTTAAATTTATGCAATCGGTGAGTAATTCGATACTGGATATTCGATTTATGCGACCTTTGAGTAATTCAGTTTTAGATTTCTGCAATTTTCGATTTAATTATTTATAATGTATATGCGATTTGTTTTACAGATTTCGTTTTATGCGTGCGAAAGACTTATGAGGTTGTCATTTTATGCGTTTTTAATACATTGGACTATACAATATATTCTCATAAAACGTCTGTAGATAGCAGTATACGTTCAATTCGCAGCTCACTCATTCACTCACAAGTGAAGCGAATATAAAAAGTATAAAAACAAATACCTCTCCTCCCGAGTAAAATTAGTGTATACATGTCGATCATACGTAGCTTTTTTACGGGTTAGGTTAAATTTTTCAACCTGACAGAAGCATACAAATGTAGTTAGATGTTTATTGAGATGAAAAATTTTAAATAAATGAATATTGATTACACTTTTGTGCTATATCACGTGTATCTTGGTTACACATAATGGATACAGGTGAGCGTGTTTCATAGCGAATTTAGCTCTTATTTGTTGCTCAAGTGGTTGTCGATCTTCCGTTGTAGCAATAGTTGCAATATTTCATTTTGATGATCAGCCATCAAGATTTATTGTCTACTATGTGAATCACACGTTTCTAGAGTCATATATGATTATTATTACAGTCACAACGGGGGTGACATTTTGAATTGCGTGCATTTTGACATGACATGACACTGTCTCAAAAAAATAAACAATTGCAAATTGGGCCAATTAACTTACATATCAGAAACAGCACTAAACTACATATAGAATAATATAAGCCAATAAAAAGTGATTATTTCCTACCACCGTCCATAATCAAAAACTTTTTTACATGAAACGTATACCATAATTTGGAACGAAGAGAGTAGGCTATCAATTCTCTTTGCAAATATGAATCCGTCTGTATGTTTGTTCGAGAAATCACGCTACGATAGCTGGGCTTATTTTGACGAAACTTATATCCCCAAGAGAGTGAAAATATTTTTATTGGCAAAATTTGTGTATGGATCACCTCAACGTCCTTCATTTTACGCTGCCACTCTTATCTAATGTTAATCCGATTAATTAGATATCTTTTCGAGCGAATGATTATGAAACTATATGTAATTACCACTGGCGATAATAACCGCAAGTAATACGCCATTCGATCCAATTCCAAACAAATGCATTTGAAAAAAAAAAAGCAAATAATATTCACATCGATGAAGTTTGTCGTCATCGCCAGCGAATCACCATTTCGCAAAATTACTCACTGTCAAGAACCTCATAACAAATATGAAAAAATAAAATAAAATTGAAAATGTGAAAATGTGAAAAAATGAAAAATAGACAACTTGACTCTTAAAATGATGATGTTAAAGATACGAAGAAAAAAAAAAGGGAGCAACACAAGTGGCATGCGAATTCATTACAAATTTAAATCAAGAAGCAGCCGTTGTATTTTCTCACATGGAGATTCTCATGGAAGAGAACACTTGAACGGATAACGTTAAACAAACAAAATTAATCGAATTTCCTAAGTTGCAACCTCCTGTCGTTTCCTTCGTCTCTTTTTGCCATACTCCTACTTTGGGAAAAATTCAAAAATAATAATAATAATAATAAAAAAGAAAAACCAAAAGTCGAAACGCTGCAGGTGATAATATATTCATGCGAAATGTCTTCTTTCTCTTTTTCTCTACTTCCCCTCCCCTCCAAAACAAAAAAAAACATAACAAAAAACAAACAAGCAAAAAATATACATCTTTCTTAAAAAAATATTTTCAAGCAGCTCTTTCATTTCCAACATTAAGAAACACAAAAACTGCAACATCAATGATATCGAAAAATAAACATTGTCATATCAGCTTCTTTTCTACATAAATAACATTTTATGTTGTAGGTGTTGCTATGAATAATACGAAAAAAAATAAACAAAAATGAAACAAAAAACCAACCCCAAAACTATTAGCATTCTACTTATAACTGTTTTTGTTCGCCTTTCAACGAAACATCAGCTGCTTATTTATTTGCTTATTTATTTAAGCTGAGAAAATGAGTTTTTTTGTGTGTCTTTAGTCATCTTCTTTTGTGTGTTTGTTTTGTACCTCTGAGGAAATTACAAAATTTGAAATCATCAACATCATCATCTTGAGTCAACCCCACTCAACAACATCCACTTAAAGATGTGCAAACTGCGTCTCGAAAACGTTCCTCAGACACACTACTAGCATTTGGAAATGACAAAATGTTTTTCTAACACTTTTTCGCTTCAACGAATATGGAGAACTTTTACGGAATTCACCACCACAAATGACAAAAACAAAAACAAAAAAAGTCGAACAGCAACACTCTTAGGTTCAGTAAGTCTAAATACATAATCAAGTGCAGTATCTCATTATTTATTTATTTATTTATTTCATAAAAACGATCCGGCGGGATCACGGAGCATAAAAAGCAATGAGATACAAAAATAAGTAAACACTAAAAAAAATACATAAAAAATTAATATCGAATTAAAATCATAAACACGACAACCTCAGTTATATAAATTATGATTGGGGTTAAAAATTGGTCAAATCGACAGAGCAAAAAAAGAAAACAACAGAACAAGCAAAACCACCAAATCAATGGCCGACATCACCGGACATTAAAAGAATTTGATCTCATAGACAACTCTTTATAATATACGGAATTGGTGATCTATGTGATTGTAATTGAAGGCTTGCCTGGAATAACGTTGCATGCAACAATTCATAGTTTTGAGTAAATGGCAAAAGTAGTATTCTGCATCACAGTGATTGTCACAAATTAGGTGATCAATTTCGAAGTGATATATGTATGTTTTAGGTAGGTATGAGTTTGTCTATTGGCAGCACTAGCTAGGCCCATATATGAGGCACGTTTTTCCACAATAATCTCAACATCTGTAACATACAACGTTATTCCGGGCAAGCCTTCATTATTAGGAGAGGACATAGCCGTAAGTTTCCTAATCCTGATAGGTAATGAATTCCAGGTGGCAAAAGTGTTGTACGGAGAATAAAAATAATTTAAAACTAGTGGTAGATCTATTGTTAGTGGCAGTGTTATAAAGTTTAGAATAATGGTGTAGGCCCTACGCTATTCATTCATGCCCTACACCGTAGGGGATGATTTTTATTATTCAAGAAACAGGAGTTATTTAAGCCTGCGATACCAAATTAATTGTTTGAGAGTGGGAATATTTAAAACTTCTGCATTTAGTAGTTATAGAAAAACAAGATGACCAGCCAAATAGAGTCCGTAATAGTTTATTGTAGGTTATACAGACCCTATTGATCCTGAATTTTCGTGCATCAGCCCAACACAAAATGTCATAAGTGACAATGGCATAGAATAAAGTTATTTTCTCGATGGTGCAAAGGAGATGTTTTAATCTTTCAAGCCTACAGTGCTTCATATTTAGGTCAGTATGAGTAGCAACGTTAATTTGGAACCAAAATAGACTCCAGGAATTTTTTTGAAATTCAAGTTTTTGTGTTATCAAAGTTAAGATAAATGGTGGAGGTTTTCAGGGGATTTATTAACATTGTGTATACCAATCTGTGATATTATCGAGGTCTTGTTCAATCAGACATTATGCAGTGTGCAGTTTGAATCTTGGATAAGAAAAGAGGAAATTGTCATCGACATATGTGAGTAAATGAGAATTAAAATTGATCAAATAGAGAATTTGGAAGAACAGAATACAAAATAGAGGCAAGTTGTGTGCCTTGAGTTACCACATTATTTGAAGAGTAAGAATTAAGGGGACAGTACCGATGATAATATGTTTAAGTTTAAATACCCAATCAACTGTTATGTAATGACTAGCTGACTAATCTAATACTCGTCAATAATGACGGAGGGAAAACATATTTGATTATAATTTTACTTAATCTCATTAGTTACTGTTTATCATCGGGTTGATATGGTAACATACACACCTCTCACATAAATGCAGAAAACTCGTGTTCTTTCAGTGACGTCCCATTGACATACGTAAATCTAGGTTTTTAATCGTTCAGCGATAACTTAAAGTATAAGTAGAATTCAAAAAATTCAATTCGTTCAATTGCCTTTAAAAGTAACTAGGATCTGATTATTAGCTCCATAACAATGAAAAAAATCGACCTACATATGTTGAAATTGTTATGTATAAAATGGCTATTTTCTTCATAAGCATCATGTTCATCCGGGCATCATTTGTGGACAACAACCATAGTCAACTCCAATTACCAAAAAATAAAAGACAAAAAAAAAGCAAAGAAAAGAAAAGTCAATAGTAAGTAGCCCCGCAACGTTTCTTTGCCAATGTCGGTACACAAAACCCCTTTACTAATATTACATTTTTAGCTCGAAATAAATATACTTGGAACGAAGGAAGAAGAAGAAGAAGAAGAGAAAGGAGCCTTTCTCAAATGTCCTTAATTAAATTAAAACCTCAACATTGGGGGACCGTTTTCAGTAGGAAGGCCAAGCCTTTAGCTTTTCGGTCGATGATCATCGACTACTACGAGACATAGAGAGGAACAACGGACCAACGTAATTAAACTTAATCAAAATGCACTTCTAAGGTTTCCCCCTTGTGCTTTTCGCCAGATTTCTCATCTTTCAAATTTTCTGCTGGACTCAAAGATAGCTAGATGCTATATATGCAAACGTTGAAATTATCAAACTGCATGAATGGGTTTTCGTTTTCAAATAAATCAATAGCTATAGAGTATAACGTAGCACGAGAAAAAGAAAAACAAGAGGAAAAAAAAAACACGACAGGATATGAAACCAGAAGAAGAAAAATGGATGTCGGAATCAAAATTATTACTGACATACAATACATTCATTCGCAAAAAAAAAAAAAATATTATTAAAGAAGAATCCGATTCCCGTTAGATTTTTTATTATATTCAATACGGGGTATAATATACTGTATATAAATTAAGGGTATCCATGCAGTTTATGTCATTTGGTCACCATGACAATTTTCAGCCGACATCATCTTACCTAATAACATCAAGGTTTTGTAAAATCACTAAAGAGTATAGTTGTATGAATAATACCGTATATTTATAATATATACTGTGTATACGCTACGAATCCGTTCTTTAATTCGCGGTTTTTTTTTTCAAGAAAACTCGCGAAAGGCAAAGATCTCTTGTACATACATACATACATACATATAAAAAGACACACTGTATGTGTACAAGTAACTTGTACAGAAAGTCGTCAATTTATGCGAGAGTTGTTTGGTAAAATTTTCTCATAAAAATTCAAATCGCATATATCGAAATTGCAAATGAAGACAAGTTTACGAGCGAATACTCATGCATCACCGCGCAAAAAACATAGTGAATTTTTTGGTATATAACGCGCATAAACGTAGTACAATGAGGACCCGATTTAACGCGAATTTGGATATTACGCGATGAGTTATTAGATCTTCTTAGCTTAACTATAGCATAAGGTATAGTTACGCAAACCTCGATTTAGCGCGACTCCGCGTTTTTCACGATGTCATTTTGTGTCTCAAATATCGCGTTGTAACGGGTCTTCACTGTATTATTTCTTTCGTCCCATTGTAGAGAAGTCGCATAATAGAAAACGCATAATAGTGAATGTTTTCGTATATAACGAGCATATACGTAGCAATATTTCTTCCGTCGCATAGTAGTGAAATCGTAAAATAAGAAAATCGCATGAAGCGAGGATTTCTTAAAGTTCGTGAAGACCGGTTCAACCGTATTCGATTCATTCACGCTCAGACAGACAGATTTGAATGAAAATATTTATATTACGATATATGTATACTGTATAATACTGTACGATATATGTATACTGTACACATATAATCACAGTGTATATATGTATATTCTGTATGTATGCTATGTATATATATACATAATTCATACCAAGCTTGTGTATACAATACGTACAAGCAGCACATACAGGTGTGTGTGTGTGTATACACAGTATATAATTGTATACTAAGTGTATGTGTGAATACACTCTATAGTCTACAGCCTATATACAGTACTGTATATATATAGGCCAATACGTAGTTCACTAGTGTCTAAAATGTTAAAGACTTTGTAGCTACAAAAAAATAATAACGATAAAACAATCGATTTCCAGGTTCACAATTGTACATTCTCTTGTTTTATCTTTACTTTGGGGAGGGGGCACTTCTACTGTTTCGATCTCTTCACCCTTGACATTTTCTTTTGTTTCACATGAAAGAAGAAACCAGACATTCAAAAACTTAAGGAAGACGAAGAAAAAGAAAATAAAAACGATGGGAAAAAAAGGAACCAGGTAAAAAAAAATGGAGTTTGGGAAAAGATAAAATTCTAATCATAACCAAACACAAAATTCCAGGAATGTTGACTATAAAAGCAAAAAAAAATAAATTAATATATATATATAGAAAAAAACTTAATAAAATACAATATTTAAAAAAAAATAAGAAAGAAAGAAAGAAAGAAAGACGAGAAGAAACTGCAGTTATATATACACAGGCTGATTTGCTTCGGGCTAAGAACAGAAAATTAAACTATTAAAATTTCATGAAGAAGTGAAACGAAGAAATAACATTAATAATCCCGAAACGAAAGTGGGGTTGACCGGGGACATGAAATGGGTGTCTTCTTGTATTTCAAAATTCTATTCGCATAATAACCTCTGGAAAAACTAGTATTTCAAATGAAAAAAAACATAAAAAAACAAAACAAAACACGAAATGTTTGTCTTGTTAGCGTAAAAAAAAATCCATCAATACCAAATTACTATACGAATAAGATTGCTGTAAAAAACGTTCCACTTGAAACTTTAAACTTTAAACGTTGCACGTAACGTGCAATTATTCATTTAACAGGACAACAAAGTAAAAAAAATTCAAGCTTTAACATGAACTACGATGTAGCATACTTTAAACTATATGAATTAACAATCTATCATTTTTATAAAACAATTCTGATTTCAAATTAATTAAATATGTTCACAATTTTCGAAAAATTCAAATATTAAATATTCTCAAAGGTTTCTATTTCTTCCTTGATCGGCATCGCAAAAGTTCGTGTTTCCATTGAGGCATCAATAAAATAAGTCAATAGTACATTCTATGCCAAAAAAACTGCTAATTTAAAATAAAATAAAAATTTAATGTGTCATAAAATATGCACAAAAAAACAATGCGAATTTCGATCTATGCAAATTTAAATTTCTGAATGCCTCGATAATTTATGCAAGTTTTGAGTTATTCCATTTTTAATTTCTGCAATTTTCTATTTTTTAATTTATTTATTTATATATGCGATTTTTTTTCACATTGGACTTTTATAGTTAGTGGTTTTTGTTTTGGTGCTGCGAAGGTTCTCGTTTTATGCGTTTTTGGTCATTGGACTATACTATACAGTATTTTCTCATACATGACTGTAGATAGACAGTATACGTTCAATTCCCAGCTCGCTCACTCACACGCTCACAAGTGAAGCAAATATACTGTAAAAAGTATAAAAATGACTGATTCGAACGTCAACTCATACAAACTTAGATGATGTACAGGGTGCCCCCACCAATCATGTACCATGTATTCTACACACATATTCCTAACTTCACTGTTTCCTACGGTGTGTAACTTGTGCAACACACCCCGTATATAGAGTATATAAAAAAATCATCGATTGATTCCATTCAGAAATAACAAATTTTAATTTAGACCATATACAAACTACCTTCTGTTACCGTACTTTCATGTCCACTAATTTCCATTTGATTCCATTAAGAAACATATAGAATCTCGATACTATTTCACAACTTGCTTGAACTAATTCGTTACGTCATCTTACATTAATAAACCTTCACATGCCATTCCATAATCCTCTTTGAAACAAAACAAAAACAACCGAAACAAGTATTTCATATCACCTAATGATAAAATTAAAATATGAAATTTCCCGAATGTTTAACACGTAGAAACACGCATTTGAATGACAGCATTTGATGAATCCGGACACCCAGTTATCAAACACTCATGTTTGTATCCCGGTTTACTGTACGATAAAATAATAAAAAACAACCCTGCTTTTATGCAACCCTCTAATGCACCGTACCAAAAGCTATGTCTTCGAACACATAACACGCCAAAGTGAGTGCACCCCCAACAACTCGCTATCAACAACGAAGAGCGACAATCTCTTGCATCAAACAATCACGATCGCTGACATGGAATAACAACTCAGGTGTTAATGTGTTGATTTGTCCAGAATGCTCGATGAATTATTCATCTATTGATCCGAGCACTCCCACCTCTACTTCAGAAAATGCGAATAAAATTGTCTCATATCGCAGCAGCTCGGCTCTCAACGTTGTTAACGGCTCAACGAAATCTGTTACTGTTGTTTTGAAACGCTTTTATGACGCCCAATTTTACATACCTCCTATTGCAAAACATTCGAACAAGTTATACTTATTATAAGTGTTGGACTTAAAATATCGGATAGCAATTACGAAAGGATTATGATAACAAATATCAAAATAATTGAAAGGCCTTGTGAAAAATGGTGTTAAGTGAACCCCCATTTTCTAGATATTGTGAACATTTTCACACTTTCTAGGAATTCTCGTTCAGAGATCTAAACTTGCATTGCTGTCTATAGGCTGGTCTACACGTGACCTTTTGTCGTCATTTCCGACAGACAAAACGGTACGTGTGGACGGCAAGTTTGAACAATTGCATGAACGAAATGAGTAGATATCTTATCTGTCAAACTGATATCTTCATGCCGGGCTAACGACAAAAGGTTGACCAGGTAGACCAGGCTGATAGACTACTTCACACTTCTTGGACTAATTAAGTGTGTTGAACAACATTTTTAAAAATTTGAGGAATTCACGTTTAAAGATCTAAACTTACATTGCTGTCTATGGACTACTTCACACTTTTCATATTAATTAATATTTTTGCACATGTTGTTGTTTGGTCAAAAATTATGCGTTAGGAAAGTAGAATTGCACCTAACACATTCGAAAATGCTTCGGGGTCATCTTTACAAAAACATTACTCAACACCCTTTTACACCAGGTTCTTCAATTAACAATGCTTAAAAGGTTTAAAAATCGAATAAAAATGTTTTCGTGATCAAATAGATTGAATATTTTTTTTTTTAAAATAATGAAATAAAAAATAAATCATAAATCCCGTAAGCGTAGATTTATATAGTAGTTCCATTTTGTGCATTAGTTTAATCTTTTAAGTAGATAAGCAGGTAACCCACGCCACGCGAAAAGAGGAATGTCTTTTATTTGTTCAGGAAGTGGTACGGAGATTGGAGTTTAATGTGCACCACATCCGATAATTTTTCTTCTTTTGAGGGATCCCAAAAGATGAAATAATGTGTGAGTATTACCACCTGTTGTCAGCAAACAAAACATTTGAAGCACGGATTCTTTTCTTTTAAACCAATTTTTGGGTTTCTTTCAATATTTTTTGTTTTTATCTTTTTCTGGTAAGACTGTGTGATAAAAAGTAAGCGAAACAGTATTTCCCACCAAAATAACAAAACAACCACCACCACAAGAAGAATGAAATCCAACAGAATCAGAATGCTTGTGCAATGCAACCAATATAAAGAAAAAAATTACTTAATCCATTTTTTTTATGTGGACCATGATTAATCAAATGTTACCAAAGCAGTGCGTCACAACTGTCTTAAGTTTCAGGGGGCGTCTAAATAATATTGATTTCTTTTAAATAAAAAAAAATGATCACCGTGTATAAGATTTAAAACATGAACAAGTAATAGAAAAACAAGTGCAGTACATTAAAAATGCTTTTTATGCATACTCTTTATATACTGGAATATAGCGCCCGCCATATTGGTTTTTATTTAACAGAATATAGGCAGTGACACACGTGAGACGAAGACGATTCCATAGACACTTCATTAACCAAAATCAATCTAGTCGTCTTGTTTTTGTATGTAGATACTCACAACTCACAAGTGAAGCTATAAAGTATAATAACTTTGTTTCTTAGTACAAAATTTTACTGGCTTGGTACCGTGTTTTGTTTGCAAACCTTAAAAGTACAGTATATAATCTAAAACAAGTAAAAAAAAATTACTTTTTTAGATTTGAGTTAAGTGTATCTTCGGACTGATTCACAACAGTGAGTAGTTGCTCATATTAAGTATGTAAACTAATATGTTAAAACGTATGTATGTAAATTTATTTCTATTAATAACAATACTTGATTTTGGCTTAACAATGCTTGAAACTAAATATATGATAATTATCGTCAGCAACACTCTACGAGAAAAACTCCACCTTCACGTGTCAATTTCTCGAAATGGACACTACCTTTCTCCCCCAAAATTTAACAGAATTAAATGTACAGCGGACTGTGTCTGTGCGTCAAATTTAAGCATACTGCGATATCGAAAAGTTGGTCAAAATAGACCGCAAAGATGTTCAATCAAGCACAAACTCACACATAACAATCAAGTCAAGTTTAAAGGTTGTAAATATGAATGTAATATATACCAACACAGCGAAATTTGGCTATTATATCACGGATAATGTCACATCTCTTTAAGTAAGTTGCCCCTGGATGGAAAACACTGCAACTATTCCAATAACAATATTATCAAACTGAATTACAAATAAATATTTGGACTGCAGATTCCGAAATCCGTTAAATCGGAGTACGATGGATTTCGAGAGTTTACTGTATATTCATTCGAGCACTTCGTAGAATGTTAATGTTCCTAATAGTCGCGAACCATGTGGAATGCTAACGCACAAGTACATTTTAATTTCAATGTTAATAAAATGTGATCAATATATGCATAGTACGCGTAGAATGTTAATCCAAAAGTGCATTTTAATTTTAACGTTGATACATTTTAATCAATATACAACGCAATGCATATATGATTACCACTTTTAACCCACTGTACAAGAGTCAGTGGTTACCAGTTACACTGGCTAACCATAACACAGATCGTGTTAATCATTTACTATGCATTAAATATGCACAGACTGTGTATCATGTAAAGGAACTATAGGCACTGCCCTTCGGGGTAAATTTTAGAAAATTTCCGCTGCGTATAATATTAACAAAGTGAAATTAATGAAACGTTCAGTACGAGAAAAAAAAAAGAGTCAAAGAAACCAAACACACACGTGACAGTTTACGTTCCGGTTCTTGTTTGACAACATATTCTCAAAACAAACTGCAAATATAACTTCAAAGCGTCGGAACAGTTAATGGAAAGTCCAAACATAACCATAAAGCTTATCAAGTGTTTAATGTGATGAAAATCGTGAATTAGCTAGAGTTAAATAAATTTACAGATTTCTTCAGAATGAGTTGGAAATTAAGTATAAATTGAGTCATTCACAAACAAAATTCTCAGTAATAAATTGGAACAGAAATCAAACCCCATTTGTACCAGCTGTTTTAAAAATTGTTTTACAACTTACATGTATATTAAATAATTTTGCAAAAAAATGGGGGGAGGAAGTACTTTTCGATTACACGCCCACCTCTTTTGTGTTGCTACTTGCTTGTACTTGGTTATGAGTTTATTTTGCAGGTTGCGTTAAAGAAAAAAACCCAAAGACGTATTAAATGTATAATTTGTTTTTTTTCCGTAACCTAACCTGCAAAATAAACCCATAACCAAGTACAAAATTCCACGATCCCAGCTCAAAATTTCAGCTCTGTAGGTCATCGAGAACCTACCAAAAAGAGCTAAAAAATGTTGATCCTCAGAGTAATTTAAATTACGTAGGTTTTAAAAAATCGCATTTTTCTGGCATCACAAAATATTCTATAGTAGTTATCGTTTAGGATGAATGATTCAATGCGATATGAATTTCAGCTTATCCATAAATCCAATACAAACATGTTTCTGGAATTTCTTTTTCAATAATCCATAATCAGTGTTAGTAATGAATTAACGAAGAAACCGGCACTTAATATATATCTAATTAAATCATTCGTTCTAATGATGACTACAATTTAAACTACTATTTAATTGTTCTACAACCAGTTATGTAGATTCAAGTTGACTCTCTACTTTCACCCCGACATCCAGTTCAAATACATTGACCCCGAATATAATCCAATAGTTATCCAAAAATATTCCATATTCAAGTCTGATACAATCCGACGAGATTCTATCACTGTATTCGCCATCGTGATTCCATACACCAAGTTCTGCTTGAACGGCAATGCTATTATTGCACAGCGAAAGCCATCAGCGTTGATTCGAAAGCCCAGTATCTCTAGGAGGGGGAAAAGGCAAAACCGGGGGGAGGGAGTTACACAGGCCTGCATCAGCATAAAATTTAATACAGGGCATTATCGATTAGGACTACGTGTGCCGGCACGACTCAAAGAGAATTTTAATGCATTAGACGATGATGGCTGAAAAATTTTCAGCGCTGAAAAATGAGAGCACAGTAGCAACAACAGCGTCATCCTCTTTGGGGTTCCCATCATCATCAACATCTCCAAACACAAACAGCACTTGTTACACACACACACACACGTTTGTTCTGATAAGACAAATCAACGATGAAAATTCTCCTCCACTGTTTATTTTACTCTCGGATGGACTTGATGTGTACACCTGCATAGGGTGTATAGCCCCTGCAGGAAGAATATCGAAACAGCAAAGGTACAGCACCACTAGTGAAGGTACACCACCACCCGATGGCCTGTGCTATGAACACAATTTCATACATCAACAACACTGTTACTGGTCCCCCTCGCTTTTGTTTTTCTTAACCTGCCTTGAGCCACTGGGTGAATGACGAGTTAATTTTCGCTCTACTGACTCTACTTTTCACTTACGTTACGACCAACACACCTGACCAGACTTCGTGTTTGTTGGTTGATTTCTTTTTGTTTTTTTAAATAAAATTTCTTCCATTTTTTCACTTGTTTATAACGTACAAAGAAAATACAACAACGTAAAAAAGTAAAAAATGCCTTTTCAGCATACGTTTCATATACAGTACTGCCATGTACAGATATACTGGTATGTACATGCATAATGCAAAGAATCCATTTTTAATTTCTGCATGTTTCGATGTATGCGAAATTTCATTAATGGAAATTTAAATTTATGAGAATTTAAATCTATGCGATCGTTGCGTAATTCGATAGTTTTGAGTAATTCCATTGTTTGATTCAAGTTTCGATTAATTTATGTATACTGTGTGTGTATGTGTATGTATGTAAGTATACATACACATTCTCATTTTATGCGTTTTTGGTACACTGGACTATACAGTATTTATTCATAAACATGGCAGTATACGTTCACTTCTCAGCTCACAAACTCACAAAGTGATATAAAGAGTATTGCAAAGTGAAAGCACACAAATGTTGATTTTATAAAACGATTACTGTGTCTGTTTACTAATATAGTAATACACTAAAATTTTTAAATTGTTGGATAGTTTTGTTGTGACATTTTGAAATATTTGTCGTGTTTGATTTTATTTTGTACATATTTATTGACGCTATGTCTCCTTGGGATGAAAAGAAAGCTAATAAATTTGTTGCACATTAGGTTAGTTATGCAACGAATTCATGCATGAGTGGTGCATAAATAATGCTATTATCGAAAAATGTTAATACCGATTTTAAATGCTAATAAACAATATACACATAATGTTTGTTAACATTATGTGACGAAAATTTAACGTTTTCTAGAAACTATTTAAAAAGAACAAAACATCAGTAAAATTTAAATAATCAAAATCAAAATAATCAAAATGGCAAAAAACTTTCAAAACATCAAAACTAACGATTAAAACAAAACAAGTATATACATTTTCGCAAAATGTCTACAACTTTTAACTTTTAATAATTAAATTTAATCTAATAACCTACACCGTAAATTCCATCCTGTTACTAATATATCAATACTTTAATTAAGTTTAAAACTTGTTTTGAATGTATCGAGTTTGATTCCACGAACTAATGAATCTGTAATGATGTTTATAATACTCTACTCTTGTGGAGCTTTCGGCAAAATTAAAAGAAAACAAATAATATTTTCTGTTTCCAAAAAGTATCGTAATTAAAACAAAAAATAAATAATAAAAATCTTTTTTAAAAAAAAACGATTTAATTGCTCGATATTCGAACCTCGTGCAATCAATATGTTCCGATTCTGCCATCCTCATCAGCCGAATGTTGTGGTGGAGGAGCATAATTTTTGGAAAAGTCGTCGTTTTCTACTCAACTCACCAAGGGTCTCAGTTATCGCATAAAAATCAATGAAGTGAAATCGGATCGTTACCTTTTCATAATTGGAATACTAACGAAGGAGTGTATATAGATATGTATATATAAAAAAAATGAGAAACAAGAATTGAGATTGATAAGAGGGGGCGATGAAAACGTGAACTACAACAACTAATGAAGAAGAACATGAAACATGATTAATAAGAATGAATCAAACGTAAGAAGAAGAAGAAAAAGAAGAGTAAAAAACCAGCATTAGTCAATTTGTTTTCGTTCAGAACATATTTTACGGGCAATGTAAAGAATCCGGATATTCTATACAATGCCTAGTTTTTTTCGGCAAAGTATGAAACGTTCAAGTTACTTAACAACATCTCCAGGATATCTATACAATATTGCAAAAATTTGCACGTTTCGATGTATGCGAGATTCGATTTATGAGAATTAAAACATGCAATCTTTGCAAAACATGCAATTCGATTTTATGCGTGTTTGAGTGATTCCGTTTTTTTTTATTTCTGCACACGTTTCGATTTATGCGAATTTTGATTAATACGAATTTTGATTTACGAGAAATTAAATTTAAGCGCTCGTTGAGTAATTCGATATTTGACTTATGCAAGTTTTAGAGTAATGTCATTTTGATTTCTGCAAGTTACAATTTATTTATTACATATGCGTTTTTTTTACACTGGACTTATTCGATTTATGCGACTTATTTATGCGATTTATTTCGACTATTCAACTTTTGATTTATGCGAAGAACTTATTCGGTTCTCGTTTTATGCGTGTTTTGGTTCATTGAACTGTGCTGTATATTCAGTATATTCTCATGAACAACTGTCTATGGCAAACGTTCAATTCCCAGCTCACTCACTCACAAACTCATAAATGAAGCAAACATAAAGAATATAACAAAAAGTCCATATATAGTATAGACCCAAATTTAAACCTTACATAAATTTTTGCTTAACGTAACTATTCCAATGTTGATTTTATCCATTGCCAAAAGAATCTAGGCATTCTACAGAATGTCCGGATTCTACACATTTGCCGTAACATACACAATACTATATTACACTATACTGCATACCATACAATATACCGTGTGTTCAGTACACAGTATAGACTACATACTGTACTTTTGTTATCTTGCGAGTTAGTTCTATAACAGTACAATTAATCATTTATTGATTGATTTAGATACATTAATGATTTAATGATTAACGTGACTGTAGTTAAAGTGTCGGATTTTCACGATACTCTGAGGAACCCATGAAATTAAAATTAGAACGTTCTATGCCGATCTAATTTGTACATGTAACTGTTGAATAGTAAAGAATCTTCAAAGTACATAAGAAAATGTCAATTTCGTGCTACGTCAATTAATTTGAGGATTACTTACCAACTGTTTAAATAATTGGTCAAGTACCTATATAATTATCGCAACTATCTACGACACCATCAAATTTAAATTGAAACGTTCTACAACCTATGTAGATCTAGTTAATATGGGTGCACATAACCGTTAAAAAACGTTTATACAAATTTATATGCAATTATTTATCCAATTCATGAAATAACAATTTTCTATTAGACAAGCAAAGCAAGAAAATCTGCAGCTGTTGGTGTGTTTTTTTTTCTAAAAAGAAAACACGTTCGTTTAATAAAGACGCGAAAAAGAAAATAAAGGGTCAAGAATCACCTCATTTTCACTTAAGCACTATGGCAGACAACAGACCTTAATGGGCGTCAGCTTTTGCCATCTGTGGCCGGAGGATTTATTGACCACCAGGATTGCGGTGCGAGAGCTACACCGTTTTTCTATTGTTGTTGCTGGCCCATTCTATTCGCAAAAGCGACCTTTGGAAATAGCAAATTATCAAGTACCCAGCGCTGAAAACAACAATTTTCAACCCACCCCCACGAACCTGTTTCTGGCTACAACGATACAGCAGTGTGTCAAATCAGTTTCGTGTACAACCGACAATGAATAACAGTTATATAATTGTAAAAACCTGTGGTGGGAAAAATAAAATTCACTCACTTACTACCCTATTAGGTATGGGTGGAAAACTTATTTACACCGAAAAATTAAAAATGTTGAGAAAACTCATGATATTTTAAACAAATCTTGGGGATTTTACGACCGTTAAACAATTACTCACTTGGTTTAAAAACTATATAACTGTTGTACTGTTTTTCTTTAAAGATAAAATTAGGCTATATTGGATAAGAAATTCACACTATTTTACACTATACGAATTATAATATAACATAACTTACATACGTAGCAATAGCAGCAACTTCTCAATAAACATTTTAAAATAAACATTAATAAAAACAAAAAATAAACATTTTAAAATGAAAAATAAAAAAAACATTCCATCATAACATGGCACGTTGCTACACCTTTGTCATGCTTTTCAGCATTGCACAGCTCTCTGCTACCAATTTTCAAAGCTTTCCAACATTACACAGCGCTCTGCTACTACTTTTCCAAGCTTTCTATAAGCATAACATAAGGCATCTATTATAGCATAACATAGGGCATCTTATGCCTATCCTTTCCAACAAAACTTGCATATTTTGCGATATCAACAACTTAAATAAGCTTTCCATCATCGCATGACACATCGCAACAGCCTTATCAGGCTTCCCAACGCTCTGCTACCACTTTTTCCAGCTTTCAAGTATAATACAGCGCTAGGCTACAGCTTTATAAGACTTTCCAGCACATTACAGTGCACATTACTACAACTAATTTGCGAACTGGTGAAAACCAAATGTCAAGAGTTCACCAGTGAATTATTCGGCTAGTTAAAACACATGACCTAAATTTGCACACGACTTACTCCCGAAGATCCTGTATTTATAATTTATGATTTGTTCTATGGTCCTAGAGAACAAAAAGAAAAAGAAAAAATTATGCAAAAGCTAAATAAACAATCTCATATATAGAATTACTTATAAAGTGGCAGAGTTTCAGCTAGCCAATCGCTTGTGCACCTTCACAGCAAATCACGTAATAGCGAAATTATCTCACATATAATAAGCATGTAGTAGAATTTCGCTGTGTATCGGAATCTCATATAAAAATTAATCCTGAGTTAGTATTTTTCGAATGTAAAATTGTTCATTTTTTATACTGTATCGTAAGCCATTTATTAAACAACAAGTTTTATTTTTATTTTTTTTGTTTTGTTTTTGCTTTTCGAGATTTTATTTGAACTTCATCTTCAGCCAACATTTTTATACACGTTCATTTGTTTACCTAAATCGCATACAAGAAACTCGCATAAATCGAGGACTTCCTGTAGCCGACTTTACGATAACGTCATCATAAAAAAATACGGGTTCCCTCGAACAACAAGGTCATTTTTTTAGACAAAAATTAATAACGAAAACAACATTAAGCGGTACTTTAACAAGAAATTATCGTAGTAAAACCAAGTAACAGTGTTTAGAAGCGAAAATAAAATATAATGATAGCCTCATGACAGAACCAACGGAGATGCCATTAACTTGAGAAGGTACATAATTTTGCATTAAACGAGTTGGTGATGATGGCAGTTGCTTTGCGGTTGGCACAACAACAAGCATCGTCAACAACAATATCAACATCAGTGTACGCCACATCACCTGGATATTAATATAGGAATGCATCATGGAAGCAATTTACCCAGCAGGTGTTGAAGGGTAAACAATGGGGCATCATAGAGTGGCATATATTAACATAAAGGTATTATCTAGTAGAACAGAATGTGTGAAAGTTTCTTTTAGTTTGGAAATGAACCCACCACTAAACCTCGAATGTCTTCTCCCAAAAGCTGTCTCTTTTGATGTTAATGTTCTCGTTTGTAGTCTCTGATCGAACGACGTTTACGCGTTTTATTATCCGAAACTGGCTACCGAGTGATTACGTGTTAAAGTGGTTTTCTCACCACATTCTATATATACCATTCTTTATTTTGTATAATTTTCAGCGTAAACAAACGTAAATATAAATAAAAAACAGAACTGTATACACTGTGCTTTTCACGTGTAGGCTTATATATACGTAATCGTACACCATACACACAAAAAAAAATAAAAAACCAAAACGGAAACATTTACCATAAAGTAGGAATATTATGGAAATCCCTTTGCAACACTTTATTTCGACAATAAACATGAAAAAAAATATTATATTAAAACACTTGCAACTAGAGTTAAATTAAACTCCAAAGTGACAAATTTACAAGTTGTCTTTATCTCACATTATATTTTTTGGTTCCCATTTTACATTTTTTTATGTGTGTGTGTGTGTGTGTGTGTGTGTGTGTGTGT
>JAQIWH010001311.1:0-33078 GCA_034695005.1 Cryptops parisi | reverse complement strand
TACTCTCTGAAAATAATTTAATTTTACTCTCTCAAAATAATTTAAATTACAACAATCAAATTTTACTCTAGACACCCAGTGGTTACCATACCAACCACGGGGCTATCTATCTAGTTGAAATATATTTATACAAATATTTTTTTTTATTGTAAAAAAAGATTACACATAAAGTAAGTTCTGTAAATTTCCGATTCCATCAACATTGGGATTTTATTGGATCGTGGCAGTCGTTTCTTGTTGGATTTAAAAATTGTTTAGACTAGAATTAGATTAACTATCCCTTTGTTTGTGGTAAGATAATGAAATTTGGTTGATTTTTTTGTTCTTGTGCACTTTATCCAAGTTTTCCTCTTTTGGCAGTTGATCTTTCGATTTAAATCGATTTTGATTTTCGTCGCCATCTTTTTCTTTCTTTCACTTCCTTTTTGGCTTGTGTTACTTTTTATTTTCCTTTTTCTTAAAAAGTTTTGTACGGTTCGTTGAATCGTATCGTGCTGTGCTTCCACCTGAATAGGCTAGACTTCCCGAAATCGCAATTATTGGCGAAAGAAGAATGTTGACGTTTTCTTTGTTCTTAGTCGTTCACTTTACTTTTTCATCGTTGGCATAAATAGAAAATTGAAAGATAAAAGTTTTCAAGCTGGAGAACAAACCTCATCAAATAGAAAGTCGAGATTAGTCTTGTGTCAATTTGTTGTCGTGACGAGATAGAAAGTCAAAGCTGCCGTACCATAAAGTTGGTTTTTTTTAATGTTTGACGTTGAATGTAAACATTTTATTAATGTATAAGTTTTTAGATGACGCTGACTTTTTGTTTTATTATTTTTAAAATGGGTGATTATTTTTATCATATGTTATACATTATGCAACGTTTGCGGATGTGACTTTTTGCCATTTACTGCGCTTAGATAAAAGATTCCAAGAACTTCTTACGTATTTGAATGGATTTGTTTGTTATTTTAGTAGTTTAAAAATCTGACAACACACGATATATTTGGTGAGGCAAGCGGAGCAGTTTGGGAACAACTGCTCCGCTTGTTGGTTAGTTTCTTGCCAACCAATTTTTATCGATTGAGCAAGAAGTTGAGGTCACAATTTTCCACAAATGTTTTACTTGACAAACTAAAATTGTCCTTTTCAGGAGGTCTTAAAAGTTTTAAAGAATATAACTCTGATGACTCCCTGACACACGCAATTTTAGGTATGACAACTCGGGCAATTCCTCAACAATTGTGAAGTCAGCTTCTTCCCCAACCAGTGATAATTGGTTGACAGGACGTTAATGTCACATTTGTTCACAAATTGCTTGAATTGCCACACCAAACATTGCGTGTATCAAGATGCCATAACACAAGTTACTGGTTTTAAGTCGTGTTAATTTTT
This sequence comes from Cryptops parisi, assembly GCA_034695005.1. Lineage (NCBI taxonomy): Eukaryota > Metazoa > Arthropoda > Chilopoda > Scolopendromorpha > Cryptopidae > Cryptops > Cryptops parisi. The sequence continues at coordinate 31,695 of JAQIWH010001311.1, read as the reverse complement.
TTTAAAGTATACGATTAGTTACTTAGCACACTACACGAAATATGTAAGTAACGACTAGTTAAAAGTTTTTTGCTGTTGGGTTGTTGTCGAGTTTGTTTTTCATTATAAGTAGTGGGGGGTTGTGCTTATTAGCCTCTTCTCCCATTTTCAAGGAATCAGTGGCGCAGGTGATAAGACTATATATTTCAGTAGATCGTAAACGGTGGATTTTAATGACGTCCAAAACTCCCTCTCTTAAGTCCTATCACATTAAGGGGGAAGAGTTGAAGGGTTAATGAGCCACCGTTTGTTCTCTAAGTGGTACAGGGTTCCTAGTTTGCCATTATGTCGACGTTGTGCCAACATTTCTAATGATGTTCGAGTGAAGGAAACTTTTTTTTTCTAGAATAGTCATTGTGGTGGGTGGGTGGAATATTTTCGCATTCTTATTGACTCTCGACGAAATATAAGATAAGAAAATTTTCACTCGAGAAATAAAACATTAAGGGTGTTGATGGTTAATTTTCTGTACGTTTCTTTTTTTTGGTGTGTCGACATTTTCTTGTCTACCACCACCACCATCTTTATTTTTATCTTTTCCTTAACAAGTGCAACGTGCGAAAAAAAAACAACCAGCTCTGCCTTCTCCTTAAATGAAGTCATTACGTGTGTTAGGCTTTGGTGGACAAAAGGTTAACAAGGGTTGGCGGCTCAAGGAGACCGCCCAGGTGATTTAATTAATGCAATCAAATTAACCACGTCGATAAAGGGCTTGGCAAGCTCGGATTAATCCCACGAGAAGGAACCAAGACCCCGTGGTCAAAAACACCCCTCTTTTCCTTCGTTTCCTACCCTGTTTCGGGGGTGGGGGTAACTAGTGGCCCTTTTAGCAGTAGCAACAGCGAGGGGTGTTTGAGAATCAACGTGTAACGTGACGAATCGCTTGCGAAAGGTCAACGTGTGAGGTCACTATGGTGATGAGTATCTGTAGCAGTTTGGCAATGGGTGTGGGGGTGTGGTGGTGGTTGGGGCGGTTAGTTGGTTTGGCACTATGTTGAGTCCCCCATGTGGATTGCATTTCTGATAAAAGCGCGCGAGTTTGTTGTGTGATGGGTTTGGAGTTGGCAATATTTGCTCGATGGGATTAGTGGAAAAGAGTATCAAGTTCGAGATCTATGTTAAGAGGATGGGGGTTTGCGTTGTGTTGCGGCTGGACAGTTTTCAGTGGGGGTAGGTTATCGTGAAAGGGGTTAGTGGTCAAACGTTTAGCTGCTGTTTGCAGCATCGGGGCACGAAAGAGGGTTTTAGAAGGCAAAACCCACCTCTCCCAGTTGTTGTTGTTGTTGTAAAAGAGTTGTTACGAAGTTGCGGATTTTGGTATTTTAATGGACGAGATAAGTGTTAATGCCACGTTGGTTTTTAGAAAAGCGAGAAAATTCTATAACTCGATTTCTCTACTTTAAAATTTTTGAGTGTTGGTGACATTTTGATTGGGTTTGTTACTTTGTGCCCTGTAATAATTTATACCTGGTAAATGTACCAGTTGTTGAATATGAGCGAAAAGAACGTACCCAGTGGAATTGGAGTTGAAGCTGTTTTCAAATGTTGTCTTCTCGGATTGCAAATGGAGTCGAATTGTGTTACTAGTTGTAGGTAGAATTATAATTGCGATTCGTGTTTTTAATTATTTTACTATGCAATCATAATGCATGTTTGGATACATCCCTATTATAATTGTACCTTTTGCTATTGTTAAATCGTGTAACTATAACCCAGGTGAATATTATTGGAGCTGTTTTGAAAATCTGCTGGAATTATAAAATGGCGTTGAATTGTACCTTAGCGTAGGCAAATTCATGATTACCTTTGGTTTTTAAATGTTTAAATTATTATTGGAATTGTAGTTCAATTTAGATGAATACCAGAGGTCTTCCTAGTCACAAGTGTGACTACACACATTCTTTTTCTCCTTCTATCATTATAATGAACACAGCACACCTTCGTGTCAGATGGTGTTACGTGACGATGCTGAGCCACCCAGAAAAACGCTACGCCTGCTTGCAAAAATTCAGGGAACGTAGATACTCACGTTCGAACATTGGAGTTGTTTAGTTATAATAGTTGATTCTAAAAGCCTCTTGACACGCAATTTTTGTGAGGAAAGCAGAGCAATTTATAGACAACTGTGGCCTAAGCTTTTCTCCAAGTTTTTTTATTGATTGGGGAAGACGCTAAAGTTATAGCTGGTCTACAAATGGATTCACTTGCCACACCAAAAATCAAGTGTCAGATTTTGAGAAAGGCTTGCAGGTCAGTGAAACCTTCTTTTGGCGGAGCTTTATGAATATTGTAAGGAAGCCTGCATTCATGTAATATAACATCAACTTCACATAAAATTTAAAATGTGCTTAAAATACAGCAGAACCTTTTTTTGTTTGAGGGTCACTTTTCAATGCGGATCTCGCATGAATCGAAAATCGCATATATCGAAATTCTCACGAGGTGGCAAAACTTCAACATGTCCATCATCTTGTGCACTTCCGCACAAAATTGCATAATAGTGAATTCGATATAGTGAAACCATTATAATATTACATACAACGAGCATATGGGAGGATTTTTGCTGTTTTGCATACTAGAAAAAATATGTATTAAGGAATTGCATAAATCGAGGACTTTTTGTTTAATGGAATTACCTAAATAAAGCTGGTTAAATTACAACAGAAAAATTGGTCAACTTTAGGACTTTGTGGTTTTGAAAACAGTTTCACTTTTCTGGTTCCATTACATAAATTGAGGATGAGATACGAAATCTAACATTCATTAGACGTCACTCAAGACTCTTAACCGATTTTCAGGACCCACCCTCCTCAAAGGTCCATCGATTGAGATATTTATTTCTTTGCGAAACAAACTCATTTTCTATCACTGCCAAATATCTTATATGATTTACAATTACATATAGCCTCCTGAGACACGAAAATTTTGGTTGTGGCGATTTGTTGATAAATGTATCATCAGCTTCCAATGAAAACTAGTTGGAAAATTGACGTCACAGATTTCCACAAATTGCCACATGAAACATTTGCGTGTTTCATGCGGACTCTAGCGATATTGAACAACTTCGTTTCATGTAATACAGTTACTTTTCAAGTGAGTTTTCTGCAAGTATTACGTTATTTTAACCCACCAATCCGAGACGACCATCTCCCTTACTACTATCACACCCCCACTTCTCTTCAACCGAAGTAAAGTACTGTCGTAAAATTGAAAACCCTTTTTCTTCACTTACTGATCATGTTATAACCCTCTTTCTTCGGATTGCTGTGTCTTTTTATTATTATACGTATAAAGACAAAAAAAAACCACTTGTCAATCTCGGACATTGATTCGAACCCTATGTCGAGGCTATGAAGTGCATTTCTTTGCAATTTGTAAAAAAATAAAATAAAAGAGGGGGAGAAGAGAAGTTTCCATTTGAGGGTGGTAAAGGATTGACGTAATAGTTGCAATTTTGGTCAGATTCGGAACCATTTGAAGACACTTACTTGCTCCATTGTGCGTTTTATTGTGCCGGAAATGAGTGAAATTTGTGGTTTTTCCAGAAATTTGAAGAACATGAGGTTTTCCTTTCTGAAAAGATAACATGCTTATTTTTTTTTACCTCCACTTTTAATGTCATTTTTTAAAAAAAAAAATGTTTGCATTTTTGTACTGCATTGTACAGTATTTATTTTTTGTTTAAATTTTTGTTTAAGTGTTATTTTTTTTTCAAGTACGAAAATTCCTGAAACCGTTATTGGAGAATGGAATGCCTTGAGCGAAACTACGAATTGTCGACTTTTTAACATTTGACAAATTGTATTGACGAATTTAAAAATCTGTACATTATTCATTTTTTGGGATGAAAAATGTATACAGTGAAAATGTTAAGATTATCATGAAATTTGAGTTAAAGTAGAATTTTTAATTTATTTTTAGAGGTTTAAAAAATTACAGTTTTCAACTTCAATATTGGATATTTAATTCCAAGACCGAATTAAATTAGTAATGTCTTTAAGTTTTAATGTCTATCGTAATTGAAATTTTAAATGTATTCATAAACCTGATTGTTAATTTTACTATGTTAGGAAGTTTGAAAAATATATTTATACATAAAATTTAAATATATAATGTTTTAAATGTTATTTTTTTATATAAAGATGAGTTCAAAATGTTTGGTTTAGTCTGATTAATCATTTAGATGATTCTGGTCTTGACGGTTCCCGGATGAAAAAAGCTCCAGGGATTTGGAAATGAAATCTTAAACGTAAAGTCCAATTAAGGATTCCATTTCTTTAAACGCTCCAAATAGGTTTTAAGGATTCGTTTTGTGTTTTTTGTTTTTTGTCAGGTTTAATCAGAAAAAAATATGTGAAGTAAATTATATTTTTTGAGTAACAAAAATTCAGAAATGACATTGTAAGTGTCATTTCGTACTTAAGAATTTGGGGTGTTTGCGATAAATGTTCCACTTTTAAACTGGTTATAAATTTGTGACCATGGTGGTATGTAAAACGTAACTGCACCCGAGCTGTGCATGCAAGTTTTTTGCAGACGGCATCGTTGTGGCCTCGAACGGCTTAAACGACTAAAACGACCTTTTATGTGTTTTTTCGACATTTCTTTAACTCGCGTTAGTTCACTCAAGTTTGCGGCGCAGCATGGGGCTTCATCCAAATGCTGTATAAACAATACTTTCGCTTTTGCACTATATTTCGCAGCATGGCGGACACTTTCAGCACTTTGTGTTGGTGAGTAATTCTCTCATTCGTACATTATCATTTATACGTAGTCACGTCATTGTTTATTAACTCGATTAAAATGTGGTACAGTTGTCGCAAACAACTTATAAATCAAGTAGTATTATGACTTTATGAGTGTTTTAATTTGAATCGGATTCTGTTCGACGCTGCAATGTTCTTGGCTGATTTGTGTCAAGCAAAATATTTAAATTTGAATGCACGCGATTTTCTTGGGTAAATAAATTCAGTTTTATGCTAACCTGTGGAACTGTCACCATTTTGGAAAAAAATCGTTTTTCTATTCTCTATTCGGTTAGATCAAAGTGGCAACTACATTGCAATCTCTATAAAGTTTTTTTCCCTATATATACATTAAAAGGTGGGCTTTAGCCGAGTTGATCACGTGACGCTGGGAAGGGAATGGTTGCAAAGGGGGATGTGTCTAAGTCCTATTTCCATCAAAGTTGGCTATCCAAACGTGTCGCCTGGGTCTAAAGCTTGGTTGTTTCCGGAAGTTATTAAGGTAGAAAACGATGTTACTCGATTCACGGACACCGGAAGTTGTCCGTTGGCGCGCCGGAAATTGAAATCGGCCGTCGTGGAATAGGGTGAAGGGTAGGTGGTCCTATCTGGGACGTACAATGTTCTTAAATGAGCGAGATAAAAGGAGGATAACAGCAAAGAACACTAACCCATACTGGGAAGCCAGAATTTGTAAGGGACGAAATGAAGGAAAAGTGAAAGAGGAACTAAGAAAAATCAAAGAAAACCGAGTACAGAGTGAAAAAAAATTGTTTCATGAAAAAAACCTAAAATATCCACAAAATAAATATAAAATTGGTCACATGGGTTTTTAGTGGAAAAGACAGAAAAACAAGAGATAATTTGTTAGGATTTGAATTTGATTTATTGTGTACCATCGTTACAGGTGTAGACTGCGTTTATTTGTAAACAATTTGTTTTTTTTTATATAAACATAGTTATATACACTATGTACTTGTATACTGCAACTGTATACTATCGGAATTATATAGAATCTAGGCATTTTGTAGAATGCTAAATCTGTTGTAGCAATCTATGAAATTCACAGTGGAGTAGTTACAATAAGCAAGAATGCAAGTTGAGGTTTAAATTTCAAGCCTAATTTTGGACTTATTTGTTTTTTTTTACAGAAAATGTTAACTGGCATTGACTAAGCTAAATACTTAATACAAAATGTTATTTTGAAAAAAAAAAGTATTTTCGGTTAGGGAAGTTTAAATTGTTTGAGAAAAGAGGCAGGTATTTTATTATAAATGTAAATTTCTAACCAAAAGGTTTTAAGCGTGGTTTTCGATAGGACGTTGCTTTATTAGAATTTCAATGACATGTTTCGAACCAGTTGCATTTTTGTTGTTGTTTTTGTTACAGGGTTATTTACGTTATTTATTATGTAACCACTCGCATGTGAATAAAATATGCCTAGTGGATCATTTGCATGTGTAAATATTAATAGGAATATTATGCGAGGGCGTTTCAATATTTAATACTGCATTGAGGTAGAATGCCTTTTATTACACGAACCTGTATCACATGTGACTTTTTTTTGCTGTTCAGCTTACATTTAATGATAAAGCATTAAAAAAAATTAATTCTTTTTTTATAGATCGAAATCCAAATGCTGTATTTTAAGTAGGTCTAAAGGGGGTTTCATACGTCAAACTCTTTTTAATGAAATTCCGACCATTTCAACTGATTTTCTGACGTCATACACACGTCTGGGCGCGTTTTTCGTACGTTCGGTCAAACAACGAAACAATGCAAAAGCACCAAAACGCGTCCTGACGTGTGAATGACGTCAGAAAAACAACTGAGTTCGATGGAATTTGATTGAAAAAAACTTGACGTGTAAAAATGCGTTTTAAAGGTGTTTAAAATTAACAGAATTTTTGTTTACCTTGAAAAGTTTGTCAGTAGTGTTTGTTCGAAGCAAAATCCGGTTCAAATTTGTACATACTTTTTTTTTAAAAATGTTATCATGATAAATGCATATAAATAAAACACATGTATTAATAAATTAATATGTATAAAAATTATATAACGATATGATTAATAAATAAAATTAGTCGCTTCATTTTTAAATTATTTATTGAGACCTCTTGAAACATCGCAATTTTTGGTGTAGCAATTAGAGCAATTTGTGGCAACTATGACGTTGGCTTCTTGTTCAGCCAATGAAAACTGGACAGCAAGATGCTGACGTCACAGTTGTCCTCAAATTTCTCGAATTGTTAAACAAAACATTGGGTGTCAGGAGAACTTTTAAGAATTGTAATATTTTTTTAACGCTAGACATGATGACACACATTAGGAATATTATTGTCATCTGATTTCGTGTTTTTATACTTATTTTATTATAATAATTTTTTAACCCACTCAATGACACTTTTTTCGTTGATTTCACTGCAAATTTGTTCAGTGAGGTTTTTCGTGTTTTTCTTTATGCAATTCTTTATTTTCTACATTTCAAAATAATGGTCACGATAACATGTGATATTTTTATTTTTTTGCAAAACTCTCGACAACCATGCCCAATCGTGTTATTATTGACAAAGAACTTGAGCTCTTTATTTTTTCAGTTATATAAAAAAAAATACAACTGAATTTATGTTCTGCGTTAGGTTCGATATAAAATGATGTCGCTGTTGTAGCGATGTTCATTTTTTTCATGGTGTGTTTTTTCTTCTCCTTTCTATTAATGTGTGGTCAGTTTTTTTTGTAAAGTTGTGAAGTGCTATCATGATTTACGTTCATTGATTGAAACGTGGAATATTTTGGCGCTCCGCTTTGCGCATTCACGACCATTCATCATCGTCTCGCGCGATTTTACGTGACAAACGGGATTTCCGAGTTGCTTTTCCACTCGGACTACGTGCAAAGTAGAGTCAGGAAGAAATTGGCCAGTAGGGGTGTGTTTTTTTTTTTTTGTTGTTATTCTTCGAATGGAAAGAAAAATCCATTTTTTCCTTTTGTACGAAAAATGAAAAGAAAAAAACAACACGAAGGAAGAATGGTCAGAAAAAATAACAAATCCAATAACGTTTTACTCTTTAAAAGTTTATTGAGTTTTAAAGTGCACAACATCAGCATAGAATGGTTAGATGTTGTTTTTTTTTTTGACGTTGCATGAGATTAAGGGTGTGTGAATGAAAGTCAGAAAAAAAGCAGGAACACCCGAACTGACATGTTAGAAAGTGAATTTTAAACTTTGTTTCAACATATTGACCAGTTAGATTTTGTCATTTGCTTGTTTAAAGATGTACACGAAATATTATCGTGTGCTTACAATATACAAGTATCATTCCGAAGTTTTGACAAATCGTCATTTAAAAGTTTGAAATTCAAATCTGCCGCGTTTATAACATATTTCTAGTTTTTGTCTATGACATCAATGTTGTTTATGACGTCAATTTTGTTAATGACGTCAGTTTCGTTGATGAAATCAATTTTGTCTATGACTTTAATTTGACGTTTGTGCTTCAAACAATGTTGGGAAATGTCGCTGAAAATTTTTTCATTACATCATTATTTGGTGGGAAATTTGAAAATTTAAATTTTTCGCTCCTTTTTTTTTAAAATTTATTTTGAATCTTTTATGATGTCAGTTAATTTGCGGGAAATTTGAATTTCTGATCTTTAAGCCAGGCGCTTTAATGCCATTCGGTAAATAATCGACGTCAAAATGACGAATCTATGGCATCATTTTTTGCGCCAATTTTAAAATTTCATTGTATGACATTAGGTTAGGTAACTAAAAAGATTTTTAAAACTAGGCTCCAAATAAGACAAACTAATAATTAATAATTAATAGCTAATTTTTTTTCAATTTTTGGTAATGGTTTACTTCAGAAAAATAGCACTCGTATTCATTTTAGTGTTATTTTATTTTGTAGACAAAATAGTCGTCAACCTGAACTTGCCATTTATTTTATGAACGTGCAAAAAAAAGTTGAATGCCGTTAATAAATGAACATAAAAAATTCCGGAAACATATAAAAAAAATTGTTACGATACACAATTTGTTAGGTTTCATTCTGGCTCTGTTTGATTTTTTTTTATTCTTTTGGTTTTATCTTATCTTTGGCTGCGAGTTACTTTAGTGGCAGCAATTTGTCCTCGTGCGTTTTCTGAACGTTTCTTTTGTGTCGGTGAAAAAGTGTGTGTTTTGGCATTGGAATTGCTGACGAAAGTAGGAGAAAAAAAAAAGTCTTGCGGAAAAAAGAATAAAAACTCATTGTTTCGTTAACGCCCCAGAAGAAATTAGGTCAGAAAAGAAAGAATAAAAAGTAAATGTCCAATCTTTATAGGAAATGAGAAGACAAAAAATCGATTCGATTTGCTTTATTTGTTTTTTAATGCTGGAATTAAAAAAAAATGGTTTGAATTTAAGCAAATTGATGAAAGCAGTGACCGAATCTCTGCAAAGTTACACTTTTGTTTAGCAGTCAAACCAAAGGTTAATGAATGTTGTCATAAACCTACAATAATATTCGTGTTTATTCAACTAGCCGCCATAGTGAAACAAGATGGAACAAACCTGAAACGACGTATGGTACCAAATTGTGTTGACGCTCGTTTCTATTTTTAGGATTTTGGTCCATTTTGGTTTCTTTCAAGTGGATTTAGTTCGTCTCCACTACATCTGTGTTTGGCATAATTTCATTTCATTTCATGTTTTTTTTTTCTTTGGCTAATATTTGTGTGTGTGTTCGTTGTTGTCATAAAAGAAATTTGCAATTCATGTAACTGACCTTACTGTCAGCCTCATCAAACCGATTTTCACCAAATGGGCGAATTATACATTTTCCTTTTTGCAATTCAGAATGACGACTTATTCTTCTTCTTGGTGGTTTTTTCTTTGTTTGTTTTTCCGTGAGAATTTCATTCAGCAGACTCGTTTTCTAAGGGTTTTGTACGTTGTTTTTTTTTGGTATGTGTTTACCCATTCATTTATTTAAATAATACATCTTTATTTAGGGTTTGTTTTTCCATTCGTGTTTGGCCGTTAAGCTTTTGTTTACTGGAGTTTTTTCTTTAAAAATGCTCGTTGCGTTCTTTTGAACTAACGTGAATGTGACATTAAACTAACGGTACCGTTCAAGACCATTCGAAGTGATGTTAAGAGAACAGAAAAGCCCTCGTGACAAAGGTTTTTTGAAAGAAATTGTTTTGTTTCGATTCAACTCATAGCAATACTAGAATGTTACAACTCGATGATTGAATACAAAATCTTCAGTCGATACGACTTTTCATTGTATTATTTCTAGAGTAGTTACTCGGTATAAAATAACACTACACGTTTTGCAATTGACATACTGTATTTGATAACAACTGGTACACTACAAACTAGTTTATCCGAATGTGATGGAACCAAACCTATTTCTGATAACCAAAAACTCGGATAATCGGAATTTCAATGTATATGCCTGGTTTGTTATTAACAAAACCGACATCGTTGTACAAGTTTGAAAACGTGAACGTGCAATGAACAATATGTATTTACAGTAATAAATTACATTTATTTGAGTAGGACTACGTCCGTTAACGGTGTCATACAAGGTTCGAGGATGGCGTCTGTTTTGTATGCTTTGGCAGTGAATGCAATTTTTGATTAATCCATTATAACTTTTTTAATACGTGGAAGATAATTTTTTGTTGCTTCAATACTCTCGGTTTGAACAGCATGTAACTGATTATCTCGTGAAAATAGATATAAAAACCATTTCACATTGGTAAACATGATATATATCTATTAATAGATGAAAAACTAAAATTCTGAACGCAAAATAAGCTTCCGTCAATCACCAAACGGTGCCAGTTTTAGGCATTACCTTTTACTTAAATTTTAAGTTTGATGATAGTTGAATATGCGTGCGTACTGTAATTAAAACGAACAACGTATTTGGCAGAGTACATTCATTTATCGTATTAAACATTCATTACTGTCAAATGGATGGTGCTATAGAGATGCAACGTCGCGTGCATAATGTCGTACTTTCTACTAAACAAACACTCCTGTTTGTTACATATTGGCTCAGCTCGCAACTCAAAAGGGTTCCGAATTTTTTGATCACACAATGCACCGTATTTGGGGAAATTCGTTGTGTGTATGTGGTGAATAAATGATGCTCCATTAAGTTGTTCGAAAAGTGATGCTAATTATATAGTTTTAAAATGCAGCTGAATTTAATTTGGTATACAACATGGCCAGCTGAAACGACCAGTTTACGCTTCAAGACTTATAACTGCTTCCTGGAGTAATTGATCGCACCGGCGTAAATGACTTTACCCGATTACTTAATATATAACGCTTGTAAACTCGTTCGTAAACTAGTATTTCATTAACACTTTTTTCTCTCTTTCTCGTATAAAAAGAATTTATTAAGAACTTGTAGTTTTAGAATGAACTAAAGTCGAGGTAATTTTTTATTAGTTTTTTCTTCTTCTCATTTTGTCCTCGCAAGGTTTCCATGGGAACATGATTCCGCAATCGAACCACGGTTGTCTCTAGAGCAAACATCGGTTCCGCTTTTCGTTCCCTTCATGGTAGCATTTTAACACGCGCAATTGGTTTCCGCCCCACGTTGTCAAATGCAGTTGAAGGTGTTGCGGGGAGTGATGTAAAGTTGTTTCGACGCCGAGGTGAAATGTGCGGATCAAATTCTACCCGATTGTTGTAACGTGAGAGAACTCCTTAAGGTGCAACTACTTTCCACTTTCGTGAACATTTAAACTTTACTGTCATATACCCTTTACTTGGTTGAAATTGGAGAGAATTATTCGTCCTTTGCTGTTTTTCTGTAAATTGTTAAACGATCAAAAAAATTATATAAGTTCACCCTATACGCAATGCGAAATTTTCTCACTAAACGTGAAATTGGTGAAAGTGCTGCATCACCTAACATTTTTCCGAATTTATTTCTATTATAGTTTTAAGTTTTCTTTGTCAGTTTGCGTGTTTACATATTGTAGAGTGAAGAATTGAGCTTTGACTGTAATTGATTGATTTAGCTTTTCTGGTCATCAATCAACAACGCATCAATCTCGTTACTTTTGACTATGACGTAAACAACTGCCAGATGACCTAACATTTCTTTCATTAAATTTTCAAATATTACGAAAGCACATTTTTATGTTTTTTAATTAGTAGGTTATGACTTTTTAGGCTTTGTGTGTCTGTTTAGGCAATTACTTTCTGAAAAGTGAGGATTTGACCTTGGACTGTATTTTGATCGATTTAGTTTTCCTGGTTATTGTCATAAAGATCGCACCAATCGGATTACTTGTTAACCATGACGTAGCCGACTGACTCAAGCAGTCGATGTCGTTAACGATTTACGATGTAGTAACTGTCAGTTTTTGAAATAATAGTTTTGTGAAATGAGTTAATACCAACTAAAAGGATCACATTTTCACAAAATAAAGTAAAATTAAGTGTAATCGAATTTTTTTCCCAGTTCGTTTTTTTTTTTAAATATTATTTTCAATCCAATTTTCTATTTTTTACGTCTTCTATTTTCATTGCACACGTTCCTAGAAAGTCCTCGTTACGATGATGATCACGCCTGCCATTGGGTTTGATCACCTCATTGCATTATCATTTCCCACGTTGTGATTACTGCCACGTTTATTCTCCCTTACCCATCCTAATTGGTATTCAAGCTTGGCATTTCTTTTCAACCATTTTCCCACCCACTTTTTTAATAAACTCTTTTTATTAAACCCCAAAGCAATTTCGCATTTGAAAGGAAAGACGATGATACTCTTTTGGACCCAAAAAAGAAAAAAGTTTTAGGGTAATTCACTTTCATCTTGGTTTTACTCGCTCCACACTACCTTAATACTTTTTAAAGGATTCAATTGAAAACCAATCATTGCTTCCATAACGTCCGATCACAAAGGTCTATTTTCATATATTTTGTTCATGGCGAAAAAAAATTGGATGTATGTGTCACGGAAAATGAGATTTTGTTGGTTTATGTCTCTGCTTAAAACTACGCGAGGTCGGTTGGCAAAACGTGAGCATGAAAATGGAACCTCATTAAGTGGTTACCACGAAGAAACCAGGAAAGCGCAGCATTAAAAGCAACAACTTGTTTTATTGCCCCGAAGACAAAGATTAAAGCATCATAAGCTCATCTTTAATTAAACCCTACTCTTAATTTGCAAGTTGTAAAAATTGCGTTGGTCGGGCGAGAGAGAAGATGCCACGTTGCATTTTGGGTTTATGACGAATGCAACATGGCCTCGACAGTTTGCAAGTTTACAAGAAACCGCTTTTGCACTGACACACACACACACAAACATAACAAAGTTAAATAATGCGAGTTAAGATCAACAACGTTAATGCATTAACATTCGCTTGACCCGCGAGACTTATTAAAACGAAGGACTTGTCCAGTTACGGTTTTACTTGTCCGGTTATGGTTTACGACTGTCATCAACCAATGGGAAGATAGAACATTAAAAATGTGTTTTTAGTCAAAAGATGAAGATGCATTGCAGAGCGCTTTAAAACAAGGTTCATTGTACTATATGATGAAGGAGTGCTGGAAAATTAGCGCAGCTATGGAATTATGGGTAATGACATTAGGAATCTTAGGGAACTTGAGACCGAAATGGTACAACTACTTTAATTGTTTGGAACTGTCTTTTTGAGTTTCTTATCGGTTTTTCACTCTCACTCCGGGTTTTCGTTTTCGTTCGTTGTCTCTCGAAAATTTTGCATTATTCAGCAACTTAAAATATCGAAATTGGAAATGCAACACAGTGTCTGTAACCTCTGGAGAATAATGATTAGAACGTCACCAATTTCCACTCTTATCGAAAGAAGGTGAAGTTTTTTTTTCTGCTCGTTTTCCACCATCATGACACGAATAAGTAACGAAGGTGGCTATAGCACAGTTTAGTATTTTTTTCTAAAAAAAGAAACTTTTATACCAAGAAGTATAATAATAAGCCTAGTCAAAGACTATTTTCTTTTTCTTGTCTTTGCCATGTGCATTAATAGTGGGTGGTCATGTAATCTCGGATTTTAAAGATGATATTTTGTGGGAATGCAGTTTCACTTGGTTATGTGTTGTTGCGATGCAGACACCAATTAATATTGTACAAAAGGAGCAGTTACTACGTCTTGGTAGAGTTTCTTTACAAGCACACCCATGTTGTGCACAAATGGCCTTTGCCGCATTTCATTCATTCATCCAAACAAACAAAAAATAAGGTCGTCTTTCGGGCAATGAGAGAGAGGATCGTGGACGAGTGGGCGGTAATTTTTCGGAACGCTCGAATAAATCTTCGTCCGAGGAACCATTTAAAGAGGAAACTGGGGGGAGGGGGAAAGTTGAAAAGAGGGTTTGTGAATGCGGAGTGTGTAAAAGTAGACGACCACCGAAAATCCGCCTCTCGCACACACCCTAGTGGAGCCCCGAGACAAATTGCATGCCGTTGGCTCGCCTTGAAATGACATGCAAAAGGACCGGGTGCAAAAGCACAAATAGACCGTATGCAAGTCGAGCAGTCTTTAAGACTTCCTTGCTCCCACTTGGCTCATTCTTGTCTTTTCTTCGTCTTTCCTTTTTTTTAGCTTGAAAGTGAGACTGCGGTTTTGTTCTTTTTCTACTTCTTTTTCAAACGGATGAAGATTCTCTTTCTAAGGCGTATATAGATTGAGAGAGAGCTTTGTCACGACCTTGACGGTGGATGATGCTGCGAAAGGCACCATCTTGGTGAATGACACCATCACTCGGTGAATGGCACCATCTTGGTTTCATGATAACTGCCTAGGATTGTCTTACGAAACGGTTTGAAATGGTCAGCTATGATTCAGTTATGAAGAGTGCTAGCAATGGTTAGCGTAGGAATGTTTCAACAATGGTTGCTAAGAACACAATGGTTGTTATGGAAACCTCGCATTGAATTTTGTAAGGTGTAAAGCTGTGGGTGGTGAAGAAACTATAGGAACGTCCAACGATGGTTGCCATGGAAACTTCAACAATGGTTGCTAGGATAACGATGGTTGTCAAGGAAACCTTATTTTTGGAATGTTAACAACTGGGTGGTGCAGAAACAGTGGTTGCTTTGGAAACGTTCGGTATTGGTTGCGATGGAAACCACGAAGAACGGTAGTCGTAGTTACCGCTTAAGTAATGTTTATCATCGAAAACTTGCTGTTTCATATTTCCTTGCGGTTTTTAGTTAGCAGTAGCGTTTTACAACATGTTTTGAATTCAATCTGCATCACTGTCATTTTCTAACACGTTACTTTTCTCGAACGAGAAAATTATTTCGTTTTATATGTCTAAAAGGCCCAAAAATTACAACTGCCATTGTTATTTTTTTAAAAAATGAAAGTAAGAGTCTTTCATTGAAAATCGCTAATTGAGCTTGCGTGTATTATGTTCGCATCAAAGGCATCACGTTAACTTTATTTCTCCCCCTCCTTTAGTCGGAGTGATTGACAACATCAAACACTGTTTCAATTTGCTCACCACTTTTCCGATATAATATGTTGCGTTGAGAGAGGTCTTCGGTTCGACGAAGTTTGTTAGACGAACCACCAGAGAGTTAGGCAATCATCAATGGGATGAAGGCGATGGTATGTGTAACAAGGAAGGGGGGCAAATGGGGATGGGATATGTATGTGCGGGCACGCACATGCGCAGAGTGCACTTGGGTGCGGTTATTTTGGCTGGCTATGGCTCAATGCCCTGCGGGTCTCCACTGTCGTCATCGTCGTCTGTGTCATTGGACGCAAATCAATTGCTAAAATTTTCACCTCGTTCCACCCTCGAGGGATGGGTTTGATTTGCTCAACGGGAGACACATGGGTTTCGCTAAACTTGTTGGGTTTCGATACGAACTGCCCACAAATTCCTGGTCCCGTGTCGCGATGGCTCGTGAAAAGGCTAAAACATTCCTTTTAGTTGAATTTTACACACGCACCAAACGGGCAGTTTCAGCCTTTTATGAGTTGGATGTTTGGAGACTGGTGTTTTCAACGTTGATGAGACGAGTTAATTTGAGCGGATTGTCAATATTTGTTAGCTGGAATCGTGTGTTTAGTGAAACTGCCAATTCCACGGTATTATGCACTTCAATTAGCGCTTTTTTTCGATGCAACGCTGTTTATATTTCATACCGAATAACCGTTATGCGCTTAAATTATTCTGGTTTACGTTGAACATTAAACGTCCTAATCTGTAAAAAAGAAATTGAACTGAGTCTGCATACAGTACAAATCAATTATTAAAGTCTTAAGGCCTAATGTCACGATCAGTCATGTCTCTCCAACATTGGTGGACGTCATTTTTCTGACGTCAGTATGTCTAATAACACCAAGTGACTAATAACTTCTCAATTTGTTGTTGGTAGTGTTTTTTGCGCTTTAACCAATGACGAAGCAGTCACGACAGACGTATTTACGTCAGAAAAATGACTATTCCGTCAGAGTGACATTACTGATGTGACATTTAAATAGTCTTAAACGATACCCGAACTATACCCAAAATCTCCAATTTAAGAGATTTTACAGGTTTTCGCAAGAATTGCATGCTATTCCGGTTGGTTCATAGTGCCGTGTAAGTTTTTCTAATGCAATATAGTTCTTAGTTTACAAGTGAATCCGCGCTGTAGCATAGGAGCATGAGATAGTGATCCCATGGTTAGTAATAGAAACTTTAGATTCATAACTACAAAATTAACATATTTGTATTTTTCACGTTTACAATCAACCAACTTCATCTAGTGACAGAGTGCTACAATTATGACCCAGGTTCGTATTTTAGCAATCATCAATAACAGCTGACTTTATTCTTTGCGATGGGCGCAGAAAAAAGCGTCTATTATACACATACAGACTTTATAATTATTAATATAAATGCTTACGTTATGAGTTAATTTCATGCATTAACTCGGAACACTATAAAAAGCAAGTTAGTTCACTGTGGTTTAACATAATCCATTTGACCCGAAAAATTGTAATATTTTTTTTTATTGATTTTAAGAACGAACATTAACATTGCTATGGGAGCATTTGCTGTACTGTATATACAGTACAGTATATACGTAAAATTAAATATTTAAATTATAAGTATAAATGATTTTCCTGAAATATCAAATATTGAAGGAATCACAGAATACTGTAGAACTTGTGTAACTAAAAGAACATTTTAAGAACGTCATTGTAATTTAGTTTCTTTGGTAAATGAGGACATAATTTTAACTTTTAATATAAAGGTCACCGATAGAAAGTGGAGATTGGTGAAGCGGCCTTAAGTCTCTTTTCAATGAAGACAATTGATTTTTAATAGGAGTCGTGGTGACACGTCCACGTGAACAGCATGGTCAGCGAAAAGTTGCAGAATGAAAAGTAGCCGTTGCAGAATGTTGACGTTATTAATAATACAGCATATAATTTTACGCTGATGTGCCGTTTTGATGGTCATTATTTCATGTCGCACTCATTGATGTGGTCCTATTAAAATCGATATACGTTTAATTTCATATAATGATCCCGGATAAACTTGACAGCAGAGATGGATGAAAACAATGAAAACGTTGGATCGATTTATTGGTCAATTTCAGCCAATTCTAGTCAATTTACAAGGATTGATAGTCTCGCTAAATCCTCCCACCCCTTTCATGATGAAGTGCAATCAAACTGTGTAGGGTGTATGTATCGTAATCTGCTTCTTTTTTTGCTAGTTGTAAAGAAACTGGACGATGTGTCAATCACATTTGAAACATTTTTATTTAAAAATAATAATAATATAACACATTAAAAATATCATGGTAATATAGTGAGTGAACATAGTTTCTAAACAGTGTATTGGTGGTCACAATAGGCGCTGTCACTACATTTGGAACATGCTTATCTGTGGGACATTTACAATATAGGTTTTGTGTGGCTCAATGTAAAAGATAACAACGTCAAAAAGAGTTTGTGACAGTTTGGCGTTTACTTTGGGTTTGATTATCTAAACTTTGTCGTACACGTCGGGGTCTATTTGCAGCGATCGTTTGGCACCGATTGAATTGTTTTCTATTGCGATGAAGTCGAGTCATTGTCAAGTTGGGACTCCCTTTCATCTCATTAGCTTTTTCCCTTCTCAATTGCGTCTGTTCACTTCCCCCTTTTGTCTTTTCCCTTCATTTCATTCAACTCGTTTCTATTTTTTTCTTCTCTCTTCCTTTTTATCCTCCTTTTTTCTCTCTATCCTTTCTTTTTGCAGAGCTTCATTTACTTTCGTTGTTTCATTCTCCTTGTCTGTTCCATTTTTTCCCCCGTTTTCTTTTGTTTTATTTCTTCACTTTTCACATTTTTGCAATCATGCTACCCCATATTCTAGCCAACTAAAAACGTGCCCTTCGCGAATCTTTTAAATTTATTTCTTTATATATATATATATGTATATATAAATATTATAACATCACTTTACGTCTATTCCGAACTTATTTCATGGCCACTAAACTTGACGATATTTTTTTCTTGTCATTTTTGTTTTATTTTTTTTTTCAGGCTATCATTTACGGTTTATTATATGTCTTTTACTTCTATCACCTCGACAGAAAAATGGCTTACACAACTTTCGAATTTTGAGTTTATAGTATTATTACTTTAATAAGAAAGTCGATTATTTTTTTTCAAATATCAATTTATTTAGTGATTGTTTTTATTTTGTTTTCCCATAAAAATACCGTGTTGGATCATGAAATTAATTCACGTCAGATATTAACAATTCAAACGTTTTCGTCTTAAAAAGCAAGTTTTTTTCTGGATATAATCTAACTGTGTTTATTCTTGTAATGGAATAAATGTTCTTTGTTTGTACCGTGTTTATTTAATAAATCTTTTCTTCTTTTTTGCAGGTAAGAACACAATTTTTATCACTGGTAATCGAATAACAAACTAGCTGTGCGTACACAGGTAGGAACTGTTTTATTTTGCGTGTTTGTTTGGTTTACAATAAATTAACTTACAGAAAATAACATACATAATAGATTTTCACCGGCCTTGTTTAAGTTAATTTTAAAGCGAAACGACGTTTTTTGTTTCATAATGTGAATCGTTACGAAGCGTTGTAAGTAAGGCTTTGCTTTTCATATGTGAGGATTTTTTATACTAATGTATAATATTCTTTGCTGATATCGTCTGTGTATATATAGGTATCTTTACACACACATACTAACCAAAAAGAAAAATCACTGATTTTTATTGTAAACCATCAAAAGTTGTAGCTTCATCTGCAAGTTAGTGTGGCCACTGTTAGGCTGGGAAGCCATAAAAGGATGTAGCTATGGCTCTATGTTATGCAGGAAAACCTTACAAAATTAGCAATTTGCTATGCTTAGCAGGAAAGCACTACAAAGCTGTAGCTTGCTGCTGTGTTATACAGGAAAGCATTCGAAGACTTTCTATATATTGTGCTACTAGCTGAATAATCCATGTATAATATACGAGACTGGTATATGTATTTAAATAAGATATAGCTATGGCGCTATGCTATGCTGGAGAGCCTAAAAAAGCTGTAGCTATGCTCAGCAGGAAAGCATAATAAAGTTGTTGTTTGTCGCTGTGTTATACAAAAAAGCACTCAAAGACTTTTTTTTTATTGTGCTAAGCTCAAGCTTACTTGCTAAATAAATCCGTGTGTGTATGTGTACAGGGTGTCCCAGCCAAGGGTTTCTAAATTTATACTCTAAAAGCTAATATAATGAAAATTCTGAATTTTGGATATAATACCATCTTGAGGGTATCACGACACATTGTTTAAAATTTAACAATGCGATTTTTAAAAAAATAAATTTTAAAGTCAATGAATAGAGCACCATTCCTTCAAGCCCCCTTCAAAGTGGTATTATATTATAAAATTTATTATACAGTATTAGCTTTTTGAGTATTTAATTGCGAATCTTTACTGGGAAACACCCGGTTTATACATGTAAAGTATAACATATAATATACTGTACATTTGAATTGACTACCAGTTTGCCCGTCAACGTGCAGTGAATTATTTATTCACTATGCAGTGTTGTAACCCATGTTGCCTGGAAACATTCGTATGTTTTTAAATCATTGGAGAACCAATCAGAGAACGAATAAAACTGAGAAAGTCACATCCCAATTCTATATAGTAAAATAGATAAATGTACAATATATATATATAGCTGTATATTGTGGAGAATTTCGATTTATGCGAAAGTTACTGTCCGCACTAATTGATCACGAATCGAAAATCGCATATATCGAAATTTCCACAAGATGGAAAAAAAAGGGCTAAGTTTTGAGTTACCCGCATCAACTTTGTTAGTGGTGGCATATCACTTTGGCATTCTGGGAAGGTTGATAACTCGGTGGGGGTAGACGATAGGACAATATAGAGGAAGCGAGATAGATGATGTAGTGATGGTAGTAAAACGCGACTCGTTTGAGGAAAAGGGTTGAAAGTTGCTTTCGGTTTCTGTGTGTATATGTGCGTATATAGTATAGGGAGAGAATGAGGAGGAGGAATGGTTTGTGCATAGATTGCAGGGGGTTGCAAATGACTCGAGCTGGAGGAGTTCCATGCATTTTAAACGAGTTGGCTCGAGCGAACAGGGATTGCTTGTATTCGACGACCTCCGAGTGAGGGAAAGGTGATGAGGTTGAAGTAGGGGGTGGGGGTGGTATAAACGGGTGGGACCCAGCGAAAGGACTGCCGTTGGGGGAAAAGCAAGCAACCTATCGCAAGTAAATCGAGGAAGAAAATGAAATCGATCGAGTTAAAGACGACGAAATGGGAAGGCGATCATTACGTAAAATAAACCCATTTGCGAGCTAAGGTTAAGTGTGATAGTTCCGAACACCGTGCCGTGTGCTGTATGTTTATTAACATCAGATGGTTTTCTGCGTTTATTTTTTCTTTCTAATTTGGTAGGTCGTGATACAGGCTTAAGGTCGAATTTTCTTCCAAATGTGTACAGAAAGTTGAGTTTGGGAACTTTTCGTTTTATTTTATTTTATTTTTGAAACACGTGAGTTGAATTCTTCTTGGAGTTTTGTAATTAAAGTTTTATTGGAAGTCTAAAAAAAAAAGAAAATTTAAAAAAAAAATTGTTTATCGATTTGTGCGAAATCTACGTTCTGCTCTAACTTCCCATGAATCAAAAATCGTATTTAAATCGGAATTTTTATGAACTTCAGAAGTCAGTGATCTTTGTATCACGGCATAGAATTACATAAAAGCGAAATTTCCGCATATATCAAATATTTATTTTTATCTATTCATTTTGTTCTATAGAGACAACAACAACAATAAAGTACAAACACAGAAAATAAAAACAAAAATTTAAAATTTGTTTCTAATTATGTTTTTAAAAATTGTATATGCAAAATTACCGAAATTTCTGCATATAACACCAGTCAGAGAAGTCTTCTCGCCGCATATTAACAAATCATATAAGAGAAACTCGCATAAATCAAGTACTTTGAGCTTATATAAGCATTTTTATACGCTTTATATTAGCTTCACTTGTGAGTTTGTGAGTGAGAGAGCTGAGGATTTGAACGTGTACTGCCATCTACAGGTGTTTATGACAATATACACCAATGTACCAAAAATTGTACCAAATAGTAATAGTCCATATAGGGGCAGTATAGTCCATAGTCCGGATAGTATAGTCCAATGTACCAAAAATTGCATAAAGTGAAAACCGCGTAAATTGAAAATCGCAACGTAACAGAAATCGCAAAGATAGAATCGAAATTCAAAACTCAAAACTCAAAATTCAAAACTCGCATAAATGGAATATCGAATTTTTTTCGCATAAGTCTAAGCAAAGATCTAGCAAAGATCGCATAAATCTAAATTCGTACGAAGCTAAACTAGATAACGAGTATTCTTATGAAGCATTTGTACTTGTTAATGGAATAGTTAACTGTTTTATAACTATGAATGAAATTCATATTTCATTGTTAAAAGTTGTTATTTCAGGTGTATAGGTAAAAAACAAACAAAAAACATGTACGTACTGGAATTTAGATTGAAATTTTGAATACACGACTTTAACTGAAAACGAGCTTTTCAGTGGCCTATCTACAATTCATGCGAATGTTATTAGAATTTCTAAAATTTCCATTTTATTTTTCACTTTTCTTTTTTTCTCAAAACCAAAAACATTTGTTTTTCATATAAAATACACGAATTTCTCCTCTTACTTCAATCGATATAGAAAACACGTAACGTGACGCTGTCTAGCTTTGCGTTAACATTGGAAATGCTGCGCATTTAGACTTGGATTAAGAATGTAAGTGGATGGAGTGCATTCCAACTTTCACAGACCAAGTTCGCAATTTAAAGTCGACGAATATAAAACACGGATGGTGGAAGTTGAAAGCTCCCCCCCCCCTTTCCTTTTTTTTTTAAACTAAAATTTAGTAAAAAAAAAGTAAGAAGAAAAAAAGAGAAGGTAATCGAATACGAGTTAGGGATGCCTAGTATAGTAATACTAGTAGTGGCAAGTTGGACGTTATTTTGGGAGGGTGTAGAAGAATGGAGAGTTGTGGTGGAAAAGACGAAGGCTGAGCGAGACTGGTCGTGAACCGCAGTCATTTATTTTCCTAATATTAATGCGTGAATCCATTAATCACGACCATCCAAGCTAGATGTAAACCATCTGACCACGGAGCTTCGCAGACAACCAACACATTGATGCATGGGTGCGCCAGACTTAAGAGACTTTGAGTCGAGGCAAATTGAATCGGTTTTAAGAGAGAAAGTGTGCAGTGGGGGGTGTAGGGGAGGGTTCAAAGACAAATATGAAGTTCCTAACAGTTCTTTCACGTTTTTAAAACTTTTTTTTTTCATTTCCCCCCCTCTTTTTTTTTCTTACTTTTACTACTTCACCTGGTTCTCCAACAACGCCAGTCAATTTTGGGTTTTTCGTTGGGCATGGTGCCAATTCAACCCTATTCACCTATCTTTTTTGGCTTTTTTTTTTCTCCCCCCTTCGTTGGTGAGAAGAGTTTTTATTAGGGGGTGTCTACCACAGTTTTTTTTTTGTTCTCTAGAGATACCGTGGCGTTCCAACTTTTTCCCTTAGGGGTGAAGAAAAATAAGGAATTATGTAGAATAAGAGTTTTTAGAGAAGTGAGTGGTTGTGTGGCCAAAGTCTGTGTTTGTTGGTCTTTTTATTTTATAGTTTTTTGTTTTTTGGGAGACCGTTTTTAACTCCAATTGAGTTGTCTTATTTGTTTTGTTTTTTTAAGTTGGGTGTGTCGCTAGTTTTATAATTAAATGGAGGAATTATATCGATTGACGTTAATAAAAATATTTTGGGCATTTTACTTAACACTTCAAACGTTTCGATTAAAATTATTTAATTATTATTATTTAATTATCTTATATAACTTATATAAAATAAGTTTTTTTCTTTTTTATTGCAATTTTTTTTTCCATTTATTGTTTATACAGGTTTTTTCTCACACTTAGATATAGCGTTTACAATGTATTCGTATTTGATCCAATTGGATTGTGTCAATAAAAACAAAACTTAAAATTTTGCTTAAATGTAATTTTTCTAGGATTTTCCCCCTTAGAAATGTTTTTCTTCTTCTTCTCTCATTGAAAGTTTTTTCAAATTTTATATTAATACATGGGACAGTTGGAATTCAAAATTTATTAGTTTATTTTTTTTTTAAGCAAAAGAAATTCAAGTAACATGTCTTACGAGAATTTATGTATTCGAAGTAATGAAAACTGGTGGTTTCATTATTAAAATTAATATCGATATTTTTTTTTCGCTATATGGTTAATTTGATTACTCGGTTATTAAATTACAATCAGTGTAATTTTGATCATTTTTTGTTTCTTTTTTTTGTCGAATTGTTAGAACTCGTGTTTTGTGTTTGACAGACCCAGTTTGTTTTTTTATATGCTTCTTATAGTGTTTGGTGTCAACAAAGTGGCTTCACACACGCGTTTTGCAAATGACACAAATTATCCGGTCATGTTGATTACTTCTCATTAACATTACCCAGTTTGTGAGTGGAGAGGGAAAAACCGTTTTCTCGCAATATTTAACCCCCAAATTGCCGAAATGTCTAAATTAGGAACCATTAGCGCGTTGGCGACACTCCAGCAACAAGAATAGCGATTTTTAAGCTGAATTTCTTAGGGCTCCTTTTTTGTAGCCATTCCCACGTCACTGGGAGTTTACCGAAGGAAAATGTTTGTGGATTTTTTGATATCGAAGTTCCAAGTTTGTTTTTTTTTTCAAAAAAAAAAAAGTGAAAAGATCTAAGGTCTTTTTATCTTCATTGACTACAAAAGTATAATTGAAAGCGTTTTGGACTAAAGCCACATTCTTGTGTCATCAAAATCGATGTTCGATTCGAGATCATCAAGGTTGTCTGAACCCTCTAGTGACCTCAAGTGATTTTGTATTGATTACAGTTTAGATGAGTTCTTGGTTTTTTTGCAACATGGCTTAATTGCAACTCTTTTAAAACTATAAAGGAATTAACAAAAAAGAGTATTTTGTTATAAACGAATTTAGACTTTTCTTTGTGTTTAGAAACAAGCTCTTTGGTGGGTGGGGTATTATTATTTGTTCATGCTACTTAGTGAATTTCTCATTTTAAACGTTGACTGTGTTCTAAATGAATCGTGTTAAACCACAGTGAACCAACTCAATTTTTACAGTTTTTAAATTAATGCAAAATTCACGATCCAAATAATCGTATGCGAAAGAAAAATTCAAATTGACGATATCAAATTTTCCGCCAAACTCTTTCTGACGTCAAATGACGTCACTCTTGAGCAAACGAATTTTTGCCGTTGTATTCCAACGTAAACGGAAAGGAAGCTGGAACAGTGTAATTTGTCAATTTTTTTAGCATTGAATGGCGATTTACGAAATTATTTATGGTTATTTTAAAGTATGTATATTAATTGAGCACCAACTCAACATGAAAATACGAGAAGCTGGTGGTAATTACACTATGATGTACTGCAAAAATTTTAACTTCACAAACTTAACTTTGTCATTAAAAAGTTAATGCTCGATACATTTATACCACTGCAAAATGTATCACCCATTAAAATTGAATCCCTGCATTGTCAAGAAAGCAGGCAATCACACGTGATTTAGCAATAATTGTCTCCATTAAGAAAACCTAAAGTTGAGTTGTACGGTTTTGGAAACTTCACTGAATGTAAAATTGAAGGACCTGTTGTAAAAATTGGTGTAAGTAACATTTTTTGTCAAAAATTATTTAAAAGCAATTTGGAATATGTTAGGTGCAATTCTTTTTTCTTAACGCACAATTTTGAGCGAAACAACATGTACAAAGATATTACTACAAGAAATGGCGAGTAGTTCGTAGACAAGGCAAGTACAGATCTCCAAAAGCTCTTTCTTCGAAATTGTAAAAATGTGACTTAACACCCTTTCACATTAGGCCCTTCAATTATATCATATGATGAACTACGTGAAAAAAATTAATCATTTTGCATGGTGTTGAAACTTGTTATGATGATTCATTTTGATGGCATTTAAGTTGCAATTGAATCAATAAATTTTTTAGTCTGTTCTATTACGGTTAGATTTTTATTAATTCAGGAGATACTGAGTTGTTATGCGAGTCAACTTCTGCGACATCGAATATTTCGAAATTTTCAGGAAGCGACAATATATATTTTAGTATTTAGTCATCTGTGTACTATTGCACAGAACCTCATAATCGCGATTTGTTTATAATGAGCATTTGGAATCATCGCGTATTACATAGCAAACTTACATACGAGGAACTCACATAAATTTGGTTTCCTGTCATTTCAAAATCGAGTTATTATGTTAGAACCTTTTTTTTCCTCCAAAAAATTTTATATCGTGGAATTCATTTCGTTGTCGTTTTCATGTAAAATTGATTGTCAAATTATTATGTATGACTTACAAAAAAACAACAACCCCAAACTGACAGTCTGGTTATTTATACTTTCACAATATTGTAGTTACATATGTTTATATACTTATATAAAAGTGTATAAAAGTTGTAACGGAAGCAACAATTTATAATTTTGTTGTTGGTTCGTGTGCGACTTGTTTCTTATTATTAGCAATTCCTTCCGATTACGCGCAAGATTGATGAGACTATTGGAAAAGTTTAATGGGCATCCGAGGAATGTGATTGGTCGGTTTTTGTTTTCCTTGTTTTTCGGGAGTATGTTTGCAAGCCCGAAGAAGAACGTGAAACTAAACGTAACGGTTGTAAAGGGTGGGTGTTGTTTGCCACTAAAACAAGCCAGTGGAGAATGATTCGTAATCAGTAGTTTGGGTCCACGACATTTATGATACGACTCGAGAAAGACGAAATGGACCCCTGTGGCCAAAATGCGAAGACATGTTGAGGGGGGAAAATTTTTTCGGGATGGTGACGTCACGCTGAATAAAAGTGTTTACGGTGCAACTCGGGGCCATAAGAAATGAAACAAACGACTCGGGCGGCCGAAGCTCGACAAACGAATGTAGTTACATGAGAAAAAGGAATAAAGAACAAAGTTGCGAGTCGTTTGTGTTATCGAAGGATGGTTGATAAGAGGCAGGTGAAGAAATGCGTTTTCTTCTTAGTTTTTCTATCATGTTTACATAACTATATATTTCTGTAGTTTAGTTGGTTTGGGCGTTGAACTATAGATTCTAGGTGGAACCCCGTGTTCTGTAGAATTTTCGAATAGTGACGTCATTTCAAACGACGATTGTAGATAAACGGAAGCAGCGTCAAGTTTAAAAAAACCGCCATTGTTCTTATACCTATTAAATACAGATAGTCATCGATTTGTGGGAGAGTTAAATAATTTGCAAATGTCACATGTATGTCGACGAAAGTAGCGTATATTGATAAATTTACTAAATGTTAGAACTACAGGGTGTTTGCAATAAATGTACCACTTTTTTAATAGTTTATTTGATCGACTTAATAAATAAACAGTGGAATAAATGTTAGTGTACGAATAGGAAAATTACTTACTGACACAAAGTGTTGAAAGTGTCTGTCACCCTGCGATATACCATTTAAAAGCGAAAGTGTTGTTTAGACAGCATTTGAATGAAGCCCCATGCTGCGCTGGGGCAAAAGTCAAAAAACACAGAAAAACCGTCGTGAATTTAAAGCCGTTCGAGACCACAACGACCTGCAATAAACACTATTTTATGCACTGTTGGGGTGCAGTTGCGTTTTACATACCACCATGGTCACGAAGTTATAACCAATACATTTATCGCAAACACCCTATATAATTTCAATTCCAGTATGAAAATCAGCAATTGTTCCACATGTGGCGTATACGTTGTGGAAGGAAAGTGTTTTCTAATTTACGTTGAATCGCGTATTAGCGAAACGTTTCGCATAACGAGAATATGGGAGAATTTATCTTGTCACACATAATACCCAAACTGAATATACAAACCTCGCATAAACCGAGTTTTGCTTTAGTTTTGTTAAAAATTTATTTGTTTATCCGGAACTCTAGAGTGTGTAATGAAACAGAATTTTTAATAAAGGGAAAATGCAAAGTGGAATTCAATTAAAACGGTTAGACCTTCTTAATGTGCATTTAAACAACGTTTTTAATTAAAATTCCAATATTTAACATTAGTAAGCATTGTTGGGTGGAGTTTTTGCTTTGTTAAAACTGGTTAACTTCCTAACAAAGTTTTCATTTAAACTACATCAGATGTAAAACAATACCTTTTTTTGTAAACTATTGTCATAATGGAGATATTAATTCAGGAGGACGTTTTCGATTTATGCGCTGTTACACTTTACCCAAACCTCGAAAAATCGAAAGTTGCATAAATAAAAATTTTTTATCCCCGTATAAAATACAAGAACGGATTATCGGTTATGTTAATGATTTTTTAAAGTGGTTTAGATTTTATTCACTATATAATGACGACTTAACTTTTTTAAAAGCGAATGTGTCGCTAATTGATGCCAAAGTAAAAACGAAGTTTGTAGAAAGTTCGTACGTGGATACGCTAAAAAAACACGACTTCAAACTGTGAAAGTCGTAAAGAAAATTTTCAAACAGAAAACTGCTTATTTCGAAATTCAAATGAAAACAGCAGCAGCAGTTGAAATCTTTATCATTGATTTTTCACTCATTTTCATCATATCGGTGTCCATTTTTCTCCATATTTTTTGTGTGTGTGGTGTCTTCGTTTCTAACTTTTGCATCGTTCGACTTTAAATAAACGTTGAACTTTTTTCCCCCATGTTTTTTTCCCATCGTCTTCATCACTCGAATGTACAAAAAAAAAGGGGGGGAACAAATTACGCTCACGAATACTCGATTCTTACGAGCGTTGTAAAGGATTTTCACAGCGATATTTTGTGCTTTAAAACCATATGTTGCTATTTGCACGAGAAGTTGAAATTCATCCAGAATCTAATCTCCGGTTTTTTTTCCCGGCATTTGGCCAAAGTAGCAAAACTCGGAAGACGAAAAAAAAAGTGAAACTTTAAGATAAAAAAAAAATGCCTACCTTTAACGTGATATGCAATGAAAACAACTTAAGAGGGTAAAAAACACACAAAACGTTTTGTTGACAACATATTTATCAAATGTAGTAATACTATAGTTTTGTACTTTGGAAATTCAGACATAGTAAGTTACTGAGAAAGTTTGGATCTTTCAGTTTTTTGTATGTAGGTGTAAGTGGTGCTGTAGACCAATTCTTTCAACGTCTACAGTTTTGCAAAATGTTGATTTTTGGTTCTGTAAAATTTGTGGAATTATATCGGCGGGTACAGTAAGTAATAACTAAGGTTTTCTGTCACACGCAATGTTTGGAGTGGCAATTCGAACGATCTGTGGACAACTGTAACGTCAGCTTCTGGACCAACCAATACAATCCAAGAAGCCGGCGTAATAGTTGCCCACAAAAGCTCGAATTTCTACATCAAAAATTGCGTTTTTAATGAGGCCTTTATAGTTTTTAACGATTGTTTATTGTCAAAATTTAGTCCTATATTGCTAAAAAAAATTGAAACTTTTTGTATTTAAGTGTAATAATGTATCTAAGTAGACCAGTTATTCTAAGAATCCATAGTTTTGCTTTATTTTCGTTAAACAAAATACAAAGTTTCATACCGTATAGTTAGTCCATAGTTTTGGTTACGAGACAATATACAGTATATTTGTGAACACATTAAAAATTATATTTTTTGACGATTTTTTTTTTCCATTATGAAAATTCGGTCTAAATTGCCGCAGATGTTTGCAATCATCATGATTTATTTGGGAATTCAAAATTAGAATTTCAATTATATGTATTTTAGTGTAAAGTGTAAGTAGGACCAATTACTTCAAGAAGACATAGTTTTACTTCATTTACGCGTTGGACTCGGTGGAAAGTCCTTTGTCGTGCCGTGTCGCCAAAGATATTTATCGGTGCCACTCAGAAGAGCGGAAGTGGACGGTTGTTTTGAGGAGCATGGCGATGCTAAATGGTTAGCCAAAGCCGATGAAGTGTGTCGTGTGTGTGTGCTTGGGTTGTCTTTGGCCAAGTAGACTTTTCGGGCCAATGACGTCGTCGGTGGCCATTGGTCATCGAGTTGGCCGGCTATCGAAAGGGTGCAGTAAAGGCAAGCAAGCGCTTGATAAATGGCCCACCGAGCCCCTCGAGGTTGGGACCGATGTTTATCACACAACAGGCTGGTCGATGTCGCTGTAATTGGTTTTCTCTGCTGTTTAGAAACTCTACGGGCGGTATCCATAGTTTGGAACACAACGTCGAAACTGCCCAAAGGGAAAAGCAAAATGTCGACGAGCAGGTCGGGTCCACAAAATGTACTGGTTGTATCTAACAACTAGTAGGGTTTTATATATAAATATATATATTTTTTTACTCTTTCGTTGTTTTCTTCTTCTCGTTTTGCCCTTTGGCGAAAAGGTTTCTCTTGCTCGGTTGGGTATCGGATGTTTGATTTATGTTGCTCTAGAAATAATTTTTTTCAGTTGTTCAATGGAAATTACCGTTTTGTTAGAGTAGGTACTTTGGGTTCACCTTTAGGTGTGCAGGTTCACGAAATAGGAGAAAATTAATGTTTCGACTATTTGATACTACATCAGACGATCGATAGTTTTTCGCGATAGTTTTGTTTTTACGTTTATGGAATTTTCACGTAAACACGTTATTTTTTTTTGTACGTTTTTATTTTTTATTAGCTGTTTGCCCGTTACCAGTGACGGGAAAGCTTTTGATTGTTTTAGCTCATGTTGTCTAGCACCGTTATACACACACAGCGTTATACACACACAACGTTTTACACACGTCTTTTGAAACCCCTCCCCAAGGCGACTTTGCAAAGAAATTGAGTGTCTTGTTATTCATTACCATAATCATTATACTGCTACACGGGGAATGGAATGTTGCGAAGCAACAAGAGATAAAACAATGAATTTCGTAATGAAAACAAATACTTTTTCGTCATTTTTGATGGGTTATTTACTAGTTTGTTTATAACTTACTAGCTGTATGCTAGAATTGTTAGCACCTTGAGGAGCATCGATACTAAATTGAATTTCAGCGACTAAGTGAAAAATGAATTATGAAATTGAAAACGAATGAAATTAACAATTATAATTCTTCAATTTAAAAATATTTTAATTGTCAAAATTTTTATATTAATCACTAGATAATGAAGGTGCCGATTTTTTTATTAAATTATTTAAAAGAAAAAACTTTCCGTCAATTAATTACACACTCCTTTGCGAGGGTAGGGCATTTCTAAACACGGGGGATCGTGAACCTTAACATTAATATTTGACGTTACGACGAAAGTGTTGACTCGCACGGTGCGTATATCGATGATGTAGAGAGAGAATGGGTGCGCAGGGGTTTTCGAATTGGCGACCATTATGCACAAACGAATCGAGTCTCGTCCTGATTTATATTGGCCATAACAGAGTGAGTTAGAGCCTCCGTAGACCGGGATCCGTGTAAACAGATTCTAATTAAGAGTGATAGCGGGTAGCGTTACAATAGGAGTTGGGGAGAGTCGCCATTGTTCGTTGGGTGGCCCGTAATGTTAATTATCTTTTGTTAGTGGTATAATTATTAGTCGAACGAACAGCGACGAGGAATATCTTTGGGTTTTCACTCTTTTACATCATTCGACTCGTGTTGAAGGGAGTGGGAAATGAAAAGAGGGGAGGTGGAGGAGGAGGAGGATGAAATTTGGATGGAGGGGGTGGAGAATGAGAGAGAGAGAGAATATAATTTCATCCCCCCCTCCGCAGTTCGAATAACGTTAAAGGAGATTTAAGGGCAATTTTCGTCGGAGCCCCCGATGAAAGACGACGATGATGAACGTGTCGACATTAATTTGATTGAATGCTGCGATAAAAGAAGTTTTATTTTGCTCGAGATTAGTTTGACTTTCCAACTTGCCTCCTACACGAAGACGAGGAGGTCGGAGCTTGACGTTATCGGCCAACTTTGTGAAAGATGCGTAATGATTAATTTTTAATTTGCTTTTTTTTTGTGAAGTCTTCGTTGTTGTTACAGTATGAAAAGAACGACCTTCCTATTAATATTATTTAAGCGTGTAAAACTAATTAATTTTTGCCAAGGTAGCATGAATACGTAACTTGTGGTGTTTATCTTTTCTTTTTTTTTAGAATATTTTTTTTGGGTATTTTATTTATTTTATTTTTAAATCTAACGTCCTGTAAGGACAAAATACAATTTATAATACAGAATAAAAAACAAATGAAGCGATTATAAAGTAAACAATTAACAATTTAAAACATGTTTATGAAGTTGTTTTTTAAAATGCATGCAGGTTTGAAGGCACTTAAAATCACTACATGAATAATTAATTTTTCTAATGGATATTGGTAGTGCA
>JAQIWH010001310.1:0-33086 GCA_034695005.1 Cryptops parisi | reverse complement strand
ATTTATTTATCTGCCTTTTATAAAAATTAGGCCTAACTTAATTTTATAAAAACAAAAAGGCAGTCAAATTAATATTCATAAAAGTGACCCAAACCAGACACGTTGAAATTAAAATGCAACCATTGTTTGAGACTAGCTTCGAAAAGGTCAACTCAGGTCATTCAATAAGAACCTTTCACTTGTTTAAAAATAAAGACATCGACTGGGTACAACAATTATG
Source organism: Cryptops parisi (assembly GCA_034695005.1). Lineage (NCBI taxonomy): Eukaryota > Metazoa > Arthropoda > Chilopoda > Scolopendromorpha > Cryptopidae > Cryptops > Cryptops parisi. Next base: position 32,866 of record JAQIWH010001310.1, on the reverse strand, counting down.
TACTCGTCGTAATTAACAATTATCTACTTAACAAGTTGTGCGGATTAGCTTATATGCTTTAGCAAACTCTGTTGTTAATGTTTTGAGAGATAGTTGATGAAGGTGCAATTTTCTTAGGAAGTGTTTTTTTGTATAATTAGTAAGACATGATCGTGTCGCAAAAAGTATTATAAAATTTCTATTATTATTGACATAGAAACATCCCTTAATTCGCCATATCTTATAGTGCCGGATTAAAGAACTATTTTTCGATTCTTTTTATTTTATATTTGTGAATTTTTGTTTTTATTGGTAAAGTTTTCAAAATGAGAAGTGTTCAAAAATAAACCGGATTTTTTGGAGCGCAAAACCACTAAGATTACATTTGATTTATCGGTTAAAATTCGAACATCATTTTTAAACTAATTTTTTTTTTTAACACTTATCATTAAAATAGTTGAATTTAAATACATTTGCAATCATTTTAAATGTTGCCGGCAAATGTATAGAATCCATAGCCTTTATTTTTGTCAAAGTTATGAAATTAACATTGGAAGAGTTACGTTATGCAAAAGTTTAGGTTTAAATTTAAGCCTAAAATTTAGACTGAATTTTTTTTTTCTAGAGAAAATGTTGTTAACTTAAAACAATAGTTATTGCATACTTTCATGCATTAAACGAGATGTTATTTCACACTTCGCCAAAATAGGCTAGGCATTCTATACATTTCCATTCTATACATTCTATACAATGCCAGGATTCTATACATTTGTCAGTAACAAAGATATATTACAAAAATCAGAAATTATTACACACATATTATAGGACATTTTAACCATTTTAAATGTATGTTACAAATCAGTTAAAATATATCGGTGTTCTCTTTAAATCGATATCTAATCGACTCTTAAGGTTATCTAATCATGAAAATCGATCATTTTTCTTAAAAGTTGATAACTAAAACTTTGGTTTAATTCTATTTTTTTTCGCAACAAAATTTGACTAATTGGTCGATAATAATAATAGTAATAATAAATAAAAAACATCAAAAATTAAAATAAACGATGTTGACGATTTTCAGTGTCTTTTTATAGTTAAGACATGTGTAGATGTTCTACACGGAATGCTGTGACGTCAAACCACAGCCCCGATTTAGGGTGCGATGCTATTTTGAAAAACCCCAAAACACATTCATTGAGTCACATACAGTACATACACACACACACACACACACGCATGCTTCAACAAGAAACACAAAAAAACCCTTCAAGGCTATATGTCACGTGATTTTTGTCGTCGTTGCCATCACCTATCACGATAACATTATCTTATCGATCACGGTGACTAACATTTTAATATCTATAAAACACGCACGTTCAATGCTGATAAAAAAAGAACAACAACAAAAAATCAAAATGTCCGGGTTTCATATATCTATCTATCTATCTATATATATATATATATATATATATATATATATATATATTTTTTTATGTGGTGTCAACCTGTTTCACGTTCGATCGCGGATTGTTTCGTATCATCGTGACAACAACAACAACAGTATAAAACGGACATGTTTTGGTTTGTGTGACATCTAATTGTGTCCCCGTAGTAACGAGGAATCGTTGTTTTTTGTTGTTGTAGGCGTCAAGACTCCACCCCCCGCCCCAGTTCTCATGAGGTCACTTACCGATTTTTCTAGCCTCGACCACACACAACACCATTTATTTATTATCTCTCTACTCTCATTGACACCCTCTTCAAACAACAAAATAAGGATTACAATTCCCTCGTCGAAACGCACAATAAGTATCCATTTCCTTTCCATCCATCCAAAGGATTCTTCCGAGTCTTGTTTTCAAAAGATGCTCTGCTACCAAAATTGACAGTAAGCACCACCGCCAAAAAAAGCTCCGGTACTATTAGTAACAATATGTTACAATAGTAATAACACGACAAACTGTTTGTACAAACAAGTCAAATAGCACGTGCTGACAAAGTTGACAAAATGTAATGGAATGTAACCCCAGTTACTGTACGAGTTGTAATACGTTATTGAGGGGGAACTTCTGAGACGACAGAAGTTCGATACGAAACAAAGGTAACTTTCAGAATTGGTAATTCATTACACTATAAAACAAAATGTATATAAAAATATATTTTTTAGATTATAAATATTGTTTTAATAAATACTTTTTGTTTTACAAATAAATTATACCCCCCCCCGCAAATAAAAACAATTTTTTTTTCATTTGACGTAGAATTACGTCTTACTTTTTATATTAACTTTACTCGTGAGTGAGCTGGGAATTAAACGTATATTGCCATCTACAGTCGTTCATGAGAATATACTGTGTAGTCCAATGTATCAAAACACACATAAAACTAGAACCGCATAACTTAAAAAAAAAAAAACCGCATATATATGAATAAATAAAATTGAAACTAGCAGAAATAAAAAATGGAATGACTCAAAATTCGCATAAATCAAATATCGAATGGACTCAACGATCGCATAAATTTAAATTCGCATCAATTAAAATTCGCATAAATCGAAAAACGCAGAAATGGAAAAAAAATAAAATGAAAATCATACTCAAAACACGCATGAATTGAATATCGAAATTGCTCAGATTGCATAAGTTTAATTCGCATAAATCGAATTTCGCAGATTGATAAAAAAAATGGGAGTTTTTGTATGTACTACATAGTGTACTTTCAACTTGAAGTTTGGTGATTAGTACACAAAAGATACAAAAATGTCTCTTGAAACAAACTATTTTGTATAAAAATAATTTTCGACGTAATAGTATAAAAAATCACGTGGTTCACAACCGTTGTTGTTTATTAACTTTTCGATTGTAGGCCTACGTAACAACACGGATCCGCAGTAAACATCTATAGGAAATGGAAATAACTTATTTCCGGCAATTCTAACATAAAAAATAAATTTTATTTTCATTTTATTTTTGTTGTAGCTTAAAGATCAACAATTTGTTAATATCAGTAACGATAACTAACTAACTATCGTTAAGTTATTTACTATTAACTATTTATTATTTTACCTAACAGCTTCTCTTTCTCTCAAAATCTAGTCTCATAAATTACGCTTTATGCTTCTCAATTTTCAACTAATTAACTGCAAATATTTATTTTTAACCAGTAGTTTACTACATACAGTGATCCCTCTTAACTAGTAGTAAATACAACGCGAATTCAACAGCTTCTTTCACCTCGTCCTCAATCTGTTTGCACCTGCCCAATCTGGATGGTGACCTCGTCGCATCCTTTGCTTGCTTTGTGTACCTCACGGTACGTTCACGAATGACGTCATCGACGCGCCTTTATCATAACACAAATAGGAGCAAAATAAAAGTTTTACCTCGTCATTGTACTAACGTACAATGTAATACATTCTTCCGTCGTACAAATACCACCAATGCACTAATGAGTACTATAACAGTGAAATCCGGTTATTATGATCACTTTGGGATTACTACTTTTTGATAACATTAAACAATAGATTAAAAAAAACTTTTGGAATCAACTGAATTCTAATAAAATTAACTGATAGATAACATTATCCGTGATTATAATAACCGAATTCCACTGCAATACGTTATGTACGGTTGTACCTATGTACACATTTTTATAATATTTTAAGAAAGTACATTGTAACAGTACAACAATATATAAAGTACAATTGCAAAATAAAAATAATGTATCAAACAAATGATCGTTATTCTATAGTATACTTACTACACATAGTTGTTCATTAAAATGGTCGTGTTTTAATTTGTACGACGTTGACATTTTTTTTAATATTAAACTGGGAAAATTCCATATACGTTGAAATTCAGGATTATCCGAATTTTTCGTTTATCCGAATACCCATCACATTCGAGAACATTTTTGTACAGTACAAAATGTAGCATTGTGAATATATCGTACAAAACATTTTTGTTAAAAAAATAATTAAACGTACAGTATTTTCTAAATTCCATATAAATACACAAACCCGCAAAAAGACTACCGTACAAAGCGTTTTATTACAAAAAAACTGGCCGAGTTGTTACAATTATTTGTCATACGAGTACACTATATATGATATAAGTGCGTCTACCTTACACACCTGAACAAAAAACATTTTTTAAGTTATATAAATGGCGATAATAATAATAATAATCTTCAATGTGAGCAGGTTGGCTTTTACACAACAGCTGCATTCAGATTTACTACTACAGTACTACTACAACGTACGCTATAAACTCTGTACCTTGTTTCCGTGTTGGACATCTCGCCATCTGGCGATTGGATATGCGAATTGCATCATGGGACCAGCTGCTCTCCCCTCGAACAGGGGTGTCTTTTTTATTTATTTTTTAAACAAAAACTATATTTTTGGGGGGGATAAGCACATAAGATAAGCACACTAACCTTTTGTTGCTTTTTATATAACCATTCACCGTATTCCTTATACACTTATTTGATACGTTACTGTTTTATAAAATTAATATCAAGTTAATATTAGTCGTCATGCAGATACATTTTGTTTTTGCATACTCCACTTTCTGCTGTTGTTTGTTGTTGTTGAGACAACAATGACGTTTGTTTAGAACGCGTACATGACGTCATTTGTGAGGAGCCTTCCAACACTTCCATATGGAATGAGGGCAAAGAACGTCTAGCCCCAAGGTAACCAACGGGTTAAAAACTACTAATGTTGTTGTTGTTGTTGTTTTGTTTTTTTTATATAACCAATTTAAAGTGAACTCATTTTATAAAAGGAAGTCAGGTAGACATTTAACTATTTATATATACAAAAAAAAAAATGACACTTTAATTTAATTTTAATAATAATAAAAAAAAAATGTTACACAAAAAAAGTTAAAAATAACTGAACTTGACAATACCACGTTTGTGACACTGACTTTTTTTGATATTAATTTATAATTTATCAACATATATAATTTTTCTAGGTTAATAATAATAATAATAATAATAATGAAACATATTTTCCCCAATGACTCACACTTTCATAAAGCATCACCTGATGATAGTCGTAGTTCCTGTTGGTAATGTATACAAGGTTTATTTTATTTTATTTATTTTATATGTAAACCAAATTTTACGTTGAACGTAATATTTCGAGTCGTTTTGCAATCAATTTATCAAGTTTCGTCATCCGAATGTAAACAATATCCACCAAACCAGAAAATGTTAAGATAACGACAGATTATTTCACAGTTCACGATAGGAACAAAACGTCACGTCATAACAATTTTTTCCTATGAAAAATTAATTGGTAATTCATAAAACTTTGGTCTATACAAAATAACAATTATATTCTAGCTAAAATCTAGCCTAATAAACAAAAAAACCATTTCTCATATAATGATGATGATGATAAAGATTCCGCAATGTTGGTTTTCCATTGCATCATCCTCATTTTGAAACCTCATTTTTGTAAACACATAATGACGAGTTTAGTAGTAGACCCCTCTTTAAAAATATATATGTAATAAACAATTAAAATTTTATGTATATTTCTTCTATATACTGTAACTAAATACCAAGAAAACAACACAAAATAAATAAAATAAAATGATGACATTTTTGATACTTAACTTAAAAACTACACTAACTTCGTGGAAAATCGTTAAGCAACATCATCGCACTATTCATTACCGATCTTGTAACACACGTGTAAATCCCCCCACGATTCTAATAATACTATCAATTTCCTTGTAAGAAAATTCCGGATAGCAAGTCCGACTTTTTTCTCCATAAGGTCTCCTCCTCCTCCGACGATGACGTCGATGATGATGACATCATTGAAAAACCGCGCGTGTTCTTCAGATGAAAGCGGAGCTGTGATTGGTGCGGAAAAAACGGATCAGCATGCTGCAATCACGTGAAACTTACTGATGGTTCGAGTGACGCTACTGGCAAGGTCGTTGTGTGTGGAAAATCCCGTCTGCAATTTATTTATTTATTTATTTTCATATAAACCTTTTTATAAGTACTTTGTAATTTACTCCTTCATCCTTTGGAATGACACAGTTGTGTCAATCTATTTGATATATTAATGTATTCTAATTTGGTACAGTTGGCGGAATAAAAGTGAAAAGACGAGTTTTGTGTGTTTTCATTTATTTACTTCACCGCGTTGTCTTGCTTTCATAAATAACAAAACGTCAAAATTTTGTGATTGATATGAATATTTATATCTTTTAGAATCACAAGTAAAACGAACTTAATTAATCGAATTAACTGATACATTTTAATTAACTATAAAATATAATAATAAATTAATAATAAAAAAAAGAAGAAAGTTGCTTAAATAAGAAAGTGTTATAATGAAGTGTCAAAATTCCTTCATTAGACACAATGTGGCCGGTGCCCTAGTTAAACTCCTATCTATTAAGACACCTATTATATTAAGATTAAGACACTGTGTCCGAATACCCACGATTGTCTTCGTCTGCTTTCTTAGTCTTTCAAATAAATATATAAACAATTAATAAATTAAAAAGTGAATATCCAATAATAATATTTATTTATAATATATATTTATTAGCTATATAATAAATGACATTTATGTCCGTAAATAAATATAAATTCAAAATATATATATATATTAAAATTAAAAATAAACATTCAGAAATTTTATTTTTATTGCATAATTTCAAAATTAAGATTACAAAAATGTATATTATTTGATTAGTACATTTTATTTAATTAACAAACAAATTAATTGAATCAACAGAAACCTTACTAATTAAATCAACAGACATGCTTGAGGTTTTCAAAAATTATTGGTAATCATGAAAATAATTAATAAAAAAGAAATAAAATCCTGAGTTTAATTAATAAACTAAAATAATGATCAATTTGTTTTCGTCATTTCGTTTATTATAAAATGTTATTAATATAAAATTAATTTATTATGTCAATAATTTTTGATATTTTAATAACTAATATTCATTATACAAATTAAAATGGTCCTTCTCCGTATCCAGGATTTAAAAGGTTACTTTTAGTTACCTTATCCAATACAAAACTTTTATTTTTCAATTTCAACTACTTCGCATTAAAATGGCGCTTTAAAGTACAGTACAGTACGCATTACGTTTGGCGCGTGTTCCGTTCTTTCGGCGGTTTTCTATTTCGCAAACAAAATTAAAAAACCGCCTCCTTTAGTGGAACGCTATGGCCATCTAGTGAGTCGATTTGAAACTAATGCAAAAAATAAACAATTCGCTCCAAATTTTGGAATCATGGAGGGTCAGGAAGCATCAGGTAAATACTGAAATAATTGTTGTAAAGCACAACAATTATATATATTTTTTTATAACGAAAAACATAGAAAATAAATATAAGTAAATAAAAAATAGGTGCATTAAATGCCCAAGCCTATTTTCTTCTGCTGTTCCAGAATGCGTAGTAATGCTATTAAACCAGGTTCTCTTTCACTATTACATTGACAATAGTTTAAAAAAGTCAACAAGAAAATGCAATTAATGCAATTTAAAGTACTAACTTGAACAACTAATTTTTGATATTTTATAATTATAAAATAATTGAAAAAAAAAGGTCATCTTTTTCATAATATTTAAAGTACAAGCAAATATCTGATTTATTTACTACTACTACTACAGTAATACATGTGTAATAATAATAATTAAATCCAATCAATAACAAATTTTATATTTAAAAAACAATACAATAAAATAACATAAAATTGTATGGTAAAAATTTACGGTATTCACGTAACGTTGAAATAACTAGTCAAACCTTACGATAAAATCTATCGACAGTCACATTTAATAAGTAATACCCTATGATTTCAGACATGTTGAAAGAACACGCGTACGAAGTTCCTTCGAAAAAAGTGTCGACGATGGACGATATGGCCAAATGGGAAAAGTCAGAGGTGAGCGTCCGTTACGTATAAAACGGTACTTTTGGATTAGACGCGCGAATAAATTTTTGTTTCAATTGAAAAATTGGTTTTGTTGCAGGCCTATCAAGAGTATATGGGATTTATTTTGATGCTCAACGAAGCAGTTGCGAAAAAGAAAATGACCATGGATTGCACCGTTTCCGAGGTGACGTCGACGTCCGATTCAAAAAAATCTTTTTTTTGCAATGTCGGTCGTTTACGCAGAAGATGAAATACGATTTAAGTTATTTCCGATCGATTAACGCTAATCGTTACAGGTCACGCAAAACATTGAAAAACTGTTGGACACGCTCGACCTATGGATCGACGAGATCCCGCCGATGGAACAGCCACAAAGGTTTGGGAACAAATCGTTTCGAACGTGGTTCGAAAGGCTACAAGAAGTAAGCATACTTTTTTGTTTTACACTGTATAAGTATAGTTCGTAGTATAATAATTATTTTCTTACTACACTACCCCCCCTGAAAAAAAAACATGTTTTGTTTCAGAATGCATCGACGTTGTTGAAAGATGCGCTCGATGAAAAGTTTCACGCGGCCGTTCCGGAAGTTAGCGCTTACCTCATTGACGGTGTCGGTAATCAAACGCGAATCGATTACGGAACAGGTGAAAAAATATACAAAAAAAAAGTTTTAAACGTTCAGTAATTTTTTCAAACGAACAGCATAATTAATTCGAATCCGGTAAATTTTATTTTATTCCAGGTCATGAAATGGCATTTGTAATGTTTCTGTGTTGTCTCTACAAAATCCATGCGTTGAAGGAAGATGATGCTCACGCTACAGTATTCCATTTATTCAACAGGTCGGTATTAATTTTTTTGTGCAAAAACAAAAAACAAAACAACAAAACGAATGTATTTTGCAACTATGCAGGGTGTTATATATTTCAGGTATTTGAAACTGATGCGTAAGTTACAACTTACGTATCGTATGGAACCAGCTGGTAGTCACGGCGTTTGGAGTCTAGACGACTACCAGTTCATTCCGTTCATTTGGGGAAGTTCGCAGCTAATAGGTACGTTGTTTTTAATATCATTCGCACGTTTGTTAAATAATCGCTTCACTACAACTGCCCTGAAATTGTCCTAAGAAGCGCTGCGACAGTTTTAGATACTGGTACACGTGTCCACAGGGTGTATCTAGATGGTCCGTACCAACTTGAGGAATAAGGTCTAGGGACACTAAACAAGAAGATGAAGTCGGTCTTCGGTATTTTCGATGTTTTCCATTTTTCGATATTCGATATTTTTTGGATTTCCGATATTTTTATTGATGTTTGATATTTGCGATATTTTTTTCGATTTTCGATATTTTTTATTGTTGATATTTTCGATATATTTTTTTTTAATTCTCTATATATTTCAATTTTTTCGATTTTTTTTTTTTTCGATTTTCGATATTTTTCGATGTTTTTCTTTTTTCGATTTTCGATATTTTTCTCGATATTAGATATTTTCGTTTTTCAATATTCCCGTATGCGATCCTGATCTCGATTTCACCGTTTACCCTGGTTGCTACAGTAAACCTGCGTGGATTTAGAACGTGGGGTCTACGTTAGAGAAATATATACATATATATAAAGATTCCCCAAGTTTGTACGGACCATTCAGATACTTGCTTTATACGGACGTACCAGTTCAGATTCAAGTCTTAAAAAACATCATCATCATCAGTTGTAAAAAAAAACACGCTATCGAAATCATTACGAGTTTCACGTTTCCTAACGATCGGTTTCGCTTTTTTTTTTATCATTTGCAGATCACCCGCGACTTTTGCCGAAGAATTTTTACGACCCAGACATTTCCGACGCCTATGCAAACGATTTCATGTTTCTCGGATGCATTCAGTTCATTCACAAAGTGAGCAAACTTTTTCGGTGGTTTGAAGAAACGAGTCAACAACGATTTCTACGATTCGCGACGCCTTATTTTTAGTTCTGGAAACTTAAAAATTTATTTACAATACATTTTTCATTTCAGGTTAAAGTGGGACCTTTTGCGGAACATTCGAACCAACTATGGAACATCAGCGCCGTTCCGAACTGGGGCAAAATAAATTCAGGATTAATCAAAATGTACAAAGCGGAGGTACGAACGATGCCGTTTCAAATTTTTTTATACAGGGTGACTCATACCAAAAAATTATAACCCAGCCATGTTGGAGAGGCGTGTGGTTGCTACTTTCGCAAGGGACACCCTATAGCGATGGACTTATTTTTATTTTACAGGTTTTGGCGAAATTTCCCGTGATTCAGCACGTGTTGTTTGGGTCGTTGTTGAAAATCGACGGCGCCAAACCGAAAACGACCCAATTGGTTTTATAGCCTTCGAACGTCGGTAGTACACTGCGCCAATCTTTTTCCAAGTTTTAATAGCAAATTCTAAACAATTTTTTTTTCCCCCGCATCTTGTTATAATAATTTTACGTTCATCTGTCATTCAGTGTACAACAAGCCTTATGTCATAAACAAAAACAAAAATGCTATACTATTTACCGGGTTTCATTATTCTTATTTATTATACACATCGCTGCCAACGCTGTGTAAATTAAAAAACTATTTTGGTTTCGTTCAATAATAGCCACAATAATAATAATAATAAACCGATTATTAAAACATGAATGCGTTTCTATTTTATTTTTTTTTATAAACAAAAATCAATTTTAGAATATTATATAGAATTATCAAGAACGAGGTTTATTGACGATCGATAAATTTTCTTCAGCTTATAATAATCATAGCATAAACGTAGATAAATAGACAAATTTGACTAGATAATAAATTAGTAAACATTTTAAACATGTTTAACTTAGCGGTGTAGAATCTTTGAGCATGTCGGAGATGATGTCATTGACACAGTTCAACATAGCCATAGCTGCTTTTGTTTCTTGTTCGCTACAAAGAAAAACGCGCCGACACAATTTTTGACATCGTCAAAAAATAAATCCCACTGTTTGACGTAAATCTTAATAAGAATAGGCCAAGTCTGTGCGTCATGTATGTATGTAAAGGTACAGAACGCCCTCAAGACGCTGTGCTATTTGCCACTAGATGGAGTTGGTTGGTTTCATTTGAAAATGTAAAGTCTGTATTGCCCCTATCCCAGAACTCCTTATCTCATGCTCCCGTGCTACAGCACGGGTCTACTTCTAGTTCCTACGATGTAAAATTAAATTCAAGATACTTACGCGTCGCAATGTTTAGGTCCCATCTTTTGTAAAATGCTGTCGAGAATCTTGCTCGGATTGTCCCACAACAATGGTTTCGAACGTTTAGTCGCCGCGTCAAACTCCTCGTTCAACTTCACAATAGCATCGTCGTCGTCGTCGTTTATCTTGAATATTTTCAAACAACAAAAACACAATTTTAGAAGTTTATGTGTACGGCAATAGGTTACGTTATTTTCTATAATTGAAAGCTTGCCCGGCAGAACGTTGTAAGTACCGAACCAATCAAAATTGACATTGATAAACGACAAAAATCTTCCTCGTACATTGGCCTAGCTGGTGATGCCATCACCTGGCAGAAAATAGCACTACATCCCTGCGAAACTGACAGTAAAAAAAATACATCGCGTTCCTCAAGAACGCTGCCCAGACAACCAACGATTGTTTTTTGCAATTTTCTCCAGAAACTGACACTGTTTATGACAATACAGCGTTCTTCCGTGCAAGCGTTCAAATTGGTGTTGAAACATGGTTTTAATCGTTATATACCTCACCTGTTCAACGAGTTGGTGTGGTATCTCTTCGTTTTCGTTGTGCTCGTTGTCGTCGTCGTCGTACATCACTAGCGAGTTTTCCATGTTGTCAATTTCGGCATTGAAAAACGGGATGTCGTTGACAGCTGCCATTTCATTGTGTTGAAAGTCATCTGTCAACAATGCAAATTTTTTGGTTCGACTCATAATTTTACAAATGGTTTGATCCAAAGTTGGCGATGGCAAAAAACTTTTCGTTCGATCGTTCATCATAAAAAAAAAATAAAATAAAATATCGTTAATGCCAACGAGGTACACGTCGTAAAATTTAAAATATTCACCGTTATCCGATGTTAAATCGATGTAAAGGTCATCGCCTTTTCCACTGGACGGACCGCTAGAAACGAGATAATACGTAAAACTAACTATACGGTGTTTTACAGACTACTTTCGCACTAAACGAACTCGTCGCTTACTTTTTGTCGATCATGGAACCGACGGTTTGTTCGTAAGCCGTTAACATCCATTCATCATCCTGCGAATCAGGAAACCAGTACTAAAACAAACACAAAATCGTATGTCTGTTAAAATAACCATCTTGGTTAAAAATACCGCTAATGGTTGTTTTTTGTTGTACGTAACTTGTCGATCGTGAATATCGACTTGCTTGTTGCCAACGGCGGTCGACGGTGGACGGACGGTTGACGGCGACGGCAGCGAATCGAGTTTTTCTTTCAACGTTCCGATGAAACGTTTCACCGCCGGTTGAGGAGAACAGTGCGCTTTCTTTTCGACGACGGGTTCCGATGCGTCGTCGACCCCCTTGCAGCAATCGTGACAACACGTTTCTTTGTTGCAATAGTAATGATTGCAACTCTTGGCTACAAATTTGACATCGGATCAGAACGACAGTCCGATCGATACAGGTTTTGCAAATTAGGCGATTTCGTGCAAACACTAATACCGGATTCTCTTCCTTCGACGCAGCCGACAGCATTTGATGACGACGACGATGTTTTTCTTTGGAATTTCGGAACGAAAGATCGATGAACGTCGAGACCGACTACCCGAAACAGTAGCGTGCGTTATGTCGATAAATTTAACAAATAAAATTGAAACCCAAAAAAAGTGACAAACCAATATATTATGTACCGAGTTCTTCGACGATGACGTGAGCGGTGACTTTCTTGGCCGTTTTCGTATTGGCGCGTTTGTAGATTTCGATCGCAACCGAGACGCATCCCCTTTGCATGAAAGACGATTTACTGAAAAAAAAAAAACGTTTGCTGAATTATCGTCCAATTTTGTTTTGTTTAAATAAATAATTGACGCCAATAAATGCAAAGTTCCGAAAACTTACAAGAACCGTTTTTTAACCAGAACTTGATTGTCACGATCGCCGACGAGAAATACGCAGCTGAACTTCGAACCGCTACGCTTTGCAAGTTCTTGCCAATTTTTCACGACCACCGATGCCGTGATGGATGCGTGTTCGGCGCTGTACGGTTCGCTCTTTAAAATACGCACGATACTACGTTCTAGATCTAGTTTCATATAATTACACCAAAATGTATGTCGATCGCCACTGAGGAGTTGGGAGGAAGAACGGCGTAACTCCAAAAAAAATAAAAGGTGTCATTTTGAGAAAGAACTTCTGGGACCCACCAAAAATAGTTTCGCATTTACAATAGTCGCGTTCCATAGCCTTGCTCCAAAAAATTCCAAACGCGCAAGTTATGTGCAACCCCAATGTCTTTTATGCGCTATAGACTGATCTAAACGATTCGAACGTATATATATATGCGTTTTACACAATAAAGACGAGTAAGTGGATCGACGCTATTTTTCCGCTCCAACTCCGTATAGCAATTTTTCAATCCAACAAATTGAAATGTTCAGCTTAACCTGTTCGATCAGAATGTCAAACTTGGGTAAATCAGCAACTTGAGACAAGATCATGTTTCCAAATGGCGGGTTGCGGTTGGTAATCTTGAAAATAAACCAATTATAAATTAAATCAAATTATGTTGATATGGCAGCATTTGTTATTTGATTTGTTACTGTTGATTCTCTTTCTGTTTCTATGGGATGCCAATAAAAATAAATAAATAAATAACTATCTATAAGACACAACATGTACTACGTACCAATTCCAACTGGTGAGGTTTGGTTTCTTCGATGGCTTGGAACGAGACTAAATCATTATTGACCAGAGCGTTAGCGAAAACTAAACCTATCAGACACCAAAATAAATAGACGTTAAAAAAATAAGCCCAAAAAAAAACACAAAATACAAAACGCGAGATATATAATTCGCACCAATTTTGTCCAGTTGTCGAGCGACGTGTTTCGAATCTTCCCACAACTTGGCGACGAAGCATCTGCTCAAGTGAATGACGTTCAGCGATGTCTCGTAGCTCTTTTGTTTGAACGTGTATTCGGCGAGACCTTGATTCGTAAGAAAGTTAACTTTGAAAATCGTACATGATAAATATATTTTCACCTTTCATGGGGAGGGGAATAATACGCTACATTTGGTGACTCGTTGGCCAACACGAAAAATGCGAAGCGCCTCTTGATTAAGAGTCGATTCTGGAATTGGAAGACATCCGAGAATGGCTTGAACGAGACTGCGAATTCGATTGAAACGAAACGATGAAAAATCTATCCCAACGTCGTCGAATGAAAATTTAGCACACGACGACACGTCGCTTCAAAATTACTGTTTTACCGTGCGTCAACGTACCAGTTGACTTTCATATCCCGAGTCTTGATTTTCCCAGCCATCGGAAAACTGAATGATCGACAAAATCAAAATCACGATGCTTTCGTATACCGAACAAAACATTTTAGCGTGACAAGATGTCTCGCAACAAACCGTATAGTGGGTTTTCCTTTGTCTCTATTCAGCGTGTTGAGCGTGCGTTTTTCGTTGACACGAAGTTGGACGTCGTAGAACTCTTTGCAAGACGAAATCCGCACCAGCTGAAAAACACGTTGAAAATGCTACCAATTGAAACAAAATTGGACAAAATTTTAAATGTTTTTGGAAATGTTTTATACCAAATCGCCTAAAGATTCTTTTCCATCAATTCGAGCAAACATTTGCATCGTTTCAAACGCCATGCAATATCTCGCCATCAACTTTCCAGCATCTTAAATAAATAAAATAAAAATAAATCTTGCTGTGAAGAAAAATTTTTCTCACTGCAAAACTAAAATACCTCCGAAACTAAATATTTTTAACATAAAACTATTATCTAAAAAATTTTCAGATTTGAAAAAAACAATTACATAAAAGTTATAAACATCGCAGATATTTTATAATATATATATATATATATATATTCACCCGTTGATGTCAGCATGTATCCATCTTCGCACATGGTAGCAAATTTATTTTTCACAAGATCGTTAATATTCGCTGTGCACATTGCTGCAAGATGATTTGCAAACGAGATTCCAAACGACGTTGTTGATTAATTCATTTTCATTCATTGACAAGCATGCATGTTGGCATGCAATAAACACATAATAATAATAATAATAATAATAATAATAATAATTATAATAATAATAAAAATAATAATAATAATAATACCGAATAACTTTTTTTCTATTTCTTCAGCAGTCAATCGTTCAGGAATCCCTTTAAGCCATAAAAAAATAAATTTGTAAACTAACGCAGCAGGTTGGCGATCGGACCAAAGTGCTTGTAACGACTGGAATTTCTACTGTATGATCGTCAATCTTTTATCGTCACCATAATGTTTTGGATTTTTCAAGCATCGAATGTAAAGAAACGTCGATCTCAGCCAGTTCATAGCCACGGACAAATTGGTGATCGTGCGACGAACGATTTCGGCATTCACATGTTCGACGAGATGATTGTGCAAACTGTAAACCAATTACATATATACAAAAGATATTATATTTATATGTAATAAAAATAAACTAGACAATTACCAGCTTTCGATAATTTCCTCTCCGCCAACCAAACTTTCATATTTTTGCTAAAATAATAATAAGCGACAATGAATTTCCATTTAAAATCACATTTCATACCAACACCATGCAAAACATACTTTCAGTGACACTTTGGTCATGATGACTGCAGTAGCCGATTCATCAAACTACAATACATGCAGCAAAAAATCGAAAGTAAACGAAACATTTTTGCAGATAATTTACACCGATGAGTGTGAAAAATTCTTTTCGAACCTGAGGTCGTCCGCCTCGACCGATCATCTGCAAAATCTGTCCCTTGGAATATTCGACGTAGTTGCCAGAAACGTAATGCATTGTCGATTTGATGATGACGAGATGCGCTGGCAAATTGACACCCATAGCAAGAGTCGCCGTCGCCACTTGACAATGTTGAAACAAAAGATGACGATAACGTCGCTCATTTTTGGTCGATTGTAATTCGTGTACGAAAAGATGCCATCGTGGTCAAGTTGGCACAACCTACTTAATACGGGAATCTGTCCGTTTGAAAAATGCTCTTCGACACTCCTACGATCGTTCAATTCCAAACCGGCATGGTGAAACGCTACTCCCGATGTCATCGTTTCTATTACAAAAAAGTATAGAAACGTGTGTAAAAAAATTATAAATATAACAAAAAATAATTATAAACAAAAAACCTTTAAGTTTGGCATCCTTAATCCCACTGGCAATGGAACGCAAAGTATTCGCTTGTTGATTGGTGAGATGAAGTTTGAAATCTTTGGCGACGATATTGGCCGCTTGAGCGACCCCTTTTCTCGTCGAACAAAACTGTCAACAACGCATCCGGTGAATTAATTAAAAACGTCAACCGGTTCGACGATGACACATTCACTACTCACCACAAGCGTAGGACGTCCCTCCGAATGCATTTCGATGATCGAAACTAACTTGTAGTTCAAACCGTAATCGAACATGTAATCGGACGTTTTACCATGAAACGGGTAACCGTAGACAAGTTTTTTCAATTTCACGGGTCGAACTTCGTCACCAAACCTAAGCGCATTGGATGCGTTAATAACGATAATTAATCGAATAAAAGTGGTAATTACCATCATTTTAGAAGATCGACCGTTTTGATGAATTATTTTTCACTCACTTAAAATTCAGAGCTGGTTCTTTACCGATGGTGAACCAACTCGCAATCTGAAAAATATCATCGACTCCACCAATGAAAACTCCTTAGACAAAAAAATGCGACATAATCTTTGAAAACTTGATATTTTGATAATTTATTAAAATACGAAAAAATGGATCGTTACGTCTTCTGCATTAGCCACGGTCGCCGAAATTGCAATGAAACGTATCTTAGCAGCATCCTGACATTCGAAAAGTTTAATCGTCTTCATACGACTAACGACAGCTTCCAATGTTGCACCCCTGCTTTCGTCGTTTAAAATATGTACCTTAAAAAAATAAAAATTTATTACGATTTTTCAAAATTTGACGCACGTTAAAAACTGAACTTTGGACTGTACAGTAGATTCTCATAAACGACTCTAGATGGCAGTATACGTTCAAATTCCCAGCTTGCTCGCTCACAAACTCACTCACAAGTGAAACTAATATGAACAGTATAAAAAAAAATAGTTCACCTCATCGATGAGAAAAAGTTTAATGTGACGAATGAAGGAATTGCTGTCTCGCTGTTGACGGGTCAAACTGTCCCATTTTTCCTGACAAAAATATAAACACAATGAAAAATTATCCGGAAGCGTTTATCGTATAAGCATTATGTAAATTGTGTAAAAAAATATATATATAATTACTGGAGTTGTGAAAATGATGTTGGATTGCTGCAGATAAGAATGATCGTCCCAGTTGGTGTCGCCCGTAACTTCCAAACATTTTACGCCCAGCGAGCCAAAACGCTTGTTCCATTCGTTGAATCGTTCGGCACAAAGAGCTTTGATGGGCGCCACTGTTAAAAACAACAACGTACCAATGAAACGAATTACATTTCATAAACTTAACAACGTATCCATGTTTTTGTTCGGAATCGTACTGTAAACGATCTTGAATCCATTTTCTGGATTCTGTATCGAAAGACGGACGATGGCCAATTCGAAGATCACTGTTTTTCCCGATCCTGTCGGAGCGGAAATGACGGCGGAACGATCGGTATACAAAATCTGTGGTAAACAAGAAATTGCACGCGTCGATGAAAAATAAATGAAAAATAAATAAAACGATAAATAAACTACTTACATCGTCGAAAACTTTCGATTGGATCACGTTGAAGTATGGGAAATAATTTTGAAATACGGGTCGGAATTTCTCTGCTGAATAATGTTTATAGGATTTATTGGAATAATTAAATTTTAGTTTTATTCAACTACTATAAATTAAAATAACATTTATCACTGAAAGGATACGAATCAGCGTCACAGGTTTTAAAGCAAGATCACGTTCCGATTGTGACGGAGCTGTTAGAACGCACTGCTCGGTCGCTGATTGTAAACGAAATGTTGGCTCCAAAGTCTGAAATCTACAACAAAAAATAATGCGATTGAGAAGTTGGATGAAAATTAACTCCGCGTAACTCCAAAAAATATGTAGTTTTGAGAAAAAGGCTAAAAACTTGTGGCACCTTTAAATTTAAGATTTTTAATCTATATCTATAGTTTAATTTTAGTTTTGAAGTATTTTTCAGTAATATACCTATCATGTCCATTGGGTTGGTTTGCAATGTCTGATGTATTTTCATTTTCCTCAGCTTTCTTGAAACAAGGGATGAAAACTCTTTTTCTAGCTTGAGTCACTAATAAAATATCAACAAAATAGTTGTCATTAATAAGTTGACAAATCAATAAAAATAGTTTCAAAAGTATCAAAAACCATTAATAGTATCTATCTGTATCAAGTAGGCTGAAAGTTTACCTTGTTGCAAATGCTTTCGTTTGAGTGTATTTAACATGCTCATCCTAAATAATAATAATGTCTTTTAAATAAGTAACCAATGAAATTATTACGGTTTTCCTTTTAAGTTGACCTTCAAAAAAACCGCACTGAATTTATTGGTTGCATCATGATGAAAACGTCATGTAATTCGAGATGTACATTTTCTCTTGACAGATGAGAATGCAGACGAAAAATCAACAATGCTGCTCTCTGATTGGTTCCTGCGTCTTATTTATTATTATTATCTAGAAACCACGGGGGCGGAACCACTCAATAATTTGTTTTCAATTAATTCCAATATTAATTCTTAATTTATTTATTTATTTTAATGTTTCGATTTATTCGATTTCGAATATTTTTATTGACATATATCCATTATATTTATTGGTTTTCGATGATTTGTTACATGATGTTAGCCCCGCCCCCCAGTTAGTTTTGAAAACAAGAATGGCGTGCGTTACTGTTGTTGGTATTGTACACGAAAAATTATAAAACATTATAAAACGAATGTTTTGATCATTAATAATTTTTGGTGTTAATTGATACTACACAGGTGTAAATAATACCGATCAATTAGCATAATTAATGTTATACAAAGTTGGTTTTCGTCGTTTATGATGGAGGAAGAAGAAGATGTTGATGTCGTTTTCGAGGTGAAATTTGTTTAAAATTTGAAGTTGACCTTTGGGAAAATTATGATGTTTAATACAATGATATTCAATACAATATTATGATTTCTTATGCAATTTCAACGATATGATTATTTTTGTATTATCTTAACAATTCAAAATTGAAAGGGTGATGAATTCACTAACTAAATAAATAAATACACATGTAGCCTGTTATTATACTATATTCTTATTATTATTTATTGTTTTATATATATATATGTGTATAATTTTGTCTAGGATTCAGCTTTGTATAACTATTTACAAGAAATTGGAATCAGTTCGTCGGATTACGAACACGCTTCTAAAAATCAACACAGCGATATCACCAAACACGAATTGAAAAATAATGTACGAAAGGTGATAGTTGAATTTTGTTTTATTTATTAAGTAGTTTAATAATTAATTTGTATAATATGATGGTTGTACGTATAGTTTTAATGTAGTTACTGTTCAATGCGATTCATTTTTCAATTGACATCGTAACAGGTCACTTTGTATTTTCGCAAACTGATGCAATGGATTTGGAGCTTGACGAGGTTTCAAAATCACGAACATGAACGGGTAACGTAGTGTAATGTCTAACATTCTCGAACTAGAAATCAACACTGTCAATAGTCAAACACTTTTGTTTTTACTTAGAAAATACAAGCCTATTACAGTTACTATATGAACGTCATCCTAACTGCAAATGTACTCGTCGACGAAGACGACGAATTCCTACAGCATTGGAAAATCGACGCGACGTCGTCGCCGCCTTCGAATCGGCAATGGCGGGACGTGCAGTTGACGTACGTTAGCATAAAAATAAATTTTAACTACATTTTTCTTGTTATTATAACGTATGTTTATTAGTTGTTTTACGGTTTTCATTGTGACAGGATATCGCTTATCGTTGCGACAGCGGCAGTTATGTCTGGTTGGTGGTGGTTAACGAGCCCTTTGTGGACGATCCTGATGATCGTGACGTGTCTAGCGTTGGTGTACGATGCCGGCAGCTGTTTATGGAATTGTCATCGCTACGAAAATCGGCATTTGAAAAACGAGTGCCGCTTACGATCCTTCTTAGCTTGTTACAAGGAACTCGTCCTAGTCATGAAACGCGCTATCAACTTGATTCAAGAATACGAGCTGGTTGCTAGAGGATTCACTTTGTAAGTAGACTTCGTTGGGAACATTTTTTGGTCCGTTCACTTTGAACAACATCGTACTGAAAACGCTTACGAATGTCCAAAGACGATCGATAACGTGTATAGGGGGGGGGGGTCGTTGTAAGTTGCGAAAATGGTTTTCGCACCGAAAGTGTCCAAAGTGAACCCATCCTCAATTTGAGAACTGTAAGAGTTAATTTGTTATTCTATTACAGAGTTTTACCCCAAAAACCAGTGTCTCAGCTTGAACAAGGCAATCTCCCGTTTCATTCGTCGTACCAGTATTGTCTCGCCTTAAGAACCGTTTTGCATTCGTGTTGCGAGAAAATTTTCATGGCGTTCCGAAATAGCACCAAGGATTTACTGAAAAAATATCCTTTGCAACCTAAATCATACGATTTGTTTTTTTTTTTTTATTCCTATGTTATTTGACTAGAAAATCGACCTTAACTCTTTTAGACGTTTCATTTGGCGTCCGGTATAGATCACGGTTCTCATTATCTCGCCGCTTTGCCGCTGGACGAATTCACGTCGTGCGTCGATACGTTTTTGCTTCAAGAAAACGATTCCTCGAAATGTAAACTATCGGTGGCGGCCATTAAGGTAGGTCAATCAATCAATCTTCAGAATTATTTCAATCGTGAAATCACAACATGTCTTATATCGACGTAATTTTTTTTTTAGACCGAGTGGCAGTTTTGTTTGCTACAAATGTCGGAGTTCGTTCGCCGATTTTTCCTATGTTTTCATCCCGAGCTGTGCGAAGATTACTCAAGTACGTGAAAAGCCATCGAGGTGGTCTCTCCTGCTAATTCGTCTCAAAAAATCAAATACGATGAAATAACAAAAATTAATTTTCGTTCGGGGGTGTAGTGCATCTCTTCTACGAGATGGCTGATTGGCTGCCTCCGCTCCAAATACAGCTGTCGACCTTCGCAAAGCAGGTCAACAGAAGTTACAAATTTCACAAATCCGTCGCTTTGAATATGTCCAAATCCAAAGATTCGTTGCGTACGATGAAAACCAACGACGGCTTCTATTCGTTACAAGTAGCGGTGCATAGTCTCGTGTTGCATCTCCAATCGGCATTAAGCAGGTTTTACTACTAATTTTGTAAAACAAAAATTTTTTTTCGGTTACATTTGTATTTTTATTTTTGGTGTACGAGTTGTTGTTGTTTTAATCTCCATCCTATAGGAGCATAACATTGGATGCTCAAATAGAAAGTATTTGCGAACGACTCGTGGAAAACAATAAGTTGAAGAACGGTATCAAAGACGAATTGAATTCATCTATAGCCGACTTGCTCGAGTCGGTGAAACTGGAGATCCATTCGAGTCTCACTTGTCATGACGAAAGCGTCAAACATTACGGCAAAGCGTTTGGAAACACAACTGCTGAAGGTAAATAAAAATGAATAAGAATTAATAATAATAATAATAATGACCCAGATCTGTGGGTGTATGTGTATATCTATGTATGGTGAACGCCCGTCTTGCAGAATCTTTCCTCAAGTCAGCTGTTATTGGTTGTTAAAATAGAAGCCAGTCATAATTGTAAGAAAATTGATACTGCTGTCACTAGATGGAGTTGGTTGTAAACGCGAAAAGTACAAATATGTTAGTTTCGTAGTTATGAATGAAGTTTCAATTACCAATTCAGAATCCCTATCTCATGTCGTCCTCGTGCTAGAGCATGGGTTTACCACGGATCTAGTCATTCAGAAAGTAGTATTCCTTTTTGTATACACCAAATTAGTAAAAATGTTATTTTGCATTTCAAGATGAAAAAGTGATTTCGACTTCACCGAGTTCCGTAACGAGAGATGAAGTGGCTAAAGAACCAGTCAACTTATTTGAAATTGGAGACCCCATCATTGAAGACCAGGTAGTTATCATTTTTTGTCATAATACGTTTCATAGACCTCATTTATCCGCAGTTTTGTAAACAACTATTTTTGAATAATTTTTTGTTCTTTAAATGCTTTTGTTAGGTTTTTGAAGCGGTCGTAACAGAGGACACATTTTTGCATTCGGATGGTGAAGATGACGATTTCGTAGACAAAGTGCTTACAGCTTTTTTTTTTATCTATTTATTTTCCAATATTTAAGTTTTAATTTAAAATTGTAATTGGCGTTTCTCATCGTTACAGGAGCGAAAGAAACAAGAAAGTGAATATTCGAAAAACGTCTTGCACGAGCTGAAATCGATACTTGCCGTCAAAGCCGACGAACGAAGACGACGAGAAGATCTTGTTCTTGCTAAGACCAATGCCGAACGCAACGAAGAAAACAACAACTCGCCAATGCTAAACGAATCGGAGCAAAATGCAGCCGCCGAGAACGACGCCAACGTTTCTAGTCAAATTTCAAATGTGGATAAAAGTGAACTAGTTGATGGAAGTGATTTGGACAACGACAATCTGCTCACTGATCAAGCTGATAATAATAATCCGACCTGCTGCCGGAAATCGACGTACGACACGGTGGTAGAGGAAGACGTCCGAGAAGAGTTGGAAACGCGATTGAAACAGTGTTCACAAGTGACAACTTTTAGTTTTGCCGCTCTGGCCGTCGCCAAATCTAAAAATTTCAGAGGCCTTAAAGAACAGACGTTTGGCGATGAAGACGACGAAAGCGAATCTGATTCTAATGAAGATAGTGATACGGAGGATAACAGATGATATCTTAACAACGGTCATTTTTTCTTTACAATCCGTAATATTTCATAAAATTAAGATATGATTTAAGAAGAGTATGTTGGTTACATTTTGGCTGGAGATTGTAATACGAGACTAATGTCTATTAATAAATGACTGAATAGAACAAATAAAATGCGGTGCCCTATTTCAGATCGAATTAATTAGTAGCTTGAACAACAAAAGATTGAAGCGCTCCTCACCAGCTATGGAAGAGCCACCATGTGGGAAAAAGCCAAAATCTCTTAACGAATATTGTGGAGCAACATGAATTACAAGAATGAATTGCATAATGAAAATAAAAAAACAAACATTCCCGTCATTTTTGACGGACTAATTGCTAGT
The DNA here is from genome assembly GCA_034695005.1 of Cryptops parisi. Classification (NCBI taxonomy): domain Eukaryota; kingdom Metazoa; phylum Arthropoda; class Chilopoda; order Scolopendromorpha; family Cryptopidae; genus Cryptops; species Cryptops parisi. Next base: position 9,450 of record JAQIWH010001310.1, on the reverse strand, counting down.
TAACTTATAATTTACTACATTTAAAAAATACAGCATTTACTTGAGAATTTTTTTACAAATTGGAATGGAATTTCTTAAATAATAAAAAGGAAATGAGTTTTAGTTAAAATAAGTTAAAAGTTAAATTATTTTTAATTAAAGTTTTATATTGAACGTTTTCATTTTTAGGTAAACATCTCAAAAATAAAAAAAGTATTCGAAATATTAAATTTAATATTAAATTGTCAATTTATTATTTTTTTTAAAATTTAGCCTTGTTTAATATTTTTAAATTTAGCGCCACTTGAATTGTGACGTCATATCACTTGTTGACTCCGCCCCCGTGGATTTAGAAAGTTTACTTTTTCGACACGGGTAACCAACCCTCATCCATGCCATTTAAAGACCATCATGAAAGTTAAGGAAGTCTTAAATTGTTCTTTTACAGCGTGGTATCCCACGTTCAAAGATATCACATGGAAAAGGTTCGATAGTTGTTGGTATTTTAATAATATATTCCAAGTACTGTTACACGAGATGTCATTTTTAACATTCATTCGATGTGTTGTTCACACCTGACATACATAAAATAAACTACTGTACCTGTACTTTGTAATTAGCTACTCATTGAAGTTGACTTTTTTTTTGTGTATATAGTATTTATTATTATTTTTGCTTAGAATCCATTTTTAAAAAATACTGTATAACATTAGAATGGATCTTCATTTTAAATTCCTATAATTTTGTTTTCTATGTTTCAGCATATCAATTCCATTGACCCAGGAGTTCATAGATTATCTTCACGAAGACGGTGTAGTTTTACCCGAAGAGATGTAACTCATTACTTTAATATAATATGTCCATCAGTAATGTTTGTACAAACTTTCTAAACAGCTTAATTTACATTTTCAGCACTAGTCATCCGAACGGCGAATTCCACTCGGACGACGACGACGAAAACAACGAAGTGGTAATTTTCTCATTTCCGTTATTCTTTTTCGGAATTTCAGAAACCGTGACGATTGTTTTACGATGCCTTTGTTTTGAATACGCTTTATACTAGCTTCGTTTGTGAGTGAGCTGGGAATCGAACGTATATTGACATTTACACGTGTCTAGGATAATAGACTGTATAGTCTAATGTAGCAAAAAATTTGCATAAAGTGAAAACCTCATAAGTCCGATGTGACAAAAATCGTAGAAATCGAAAGTTGCATAAATCGAATAACATATAATTCATAACGCTCAAATCCGATCGCATTAATCTCGATTCGCATCAATCGAAAATGGAATAACTTAAAACTCGCATAAATGGAATATCGAATTCGTCAAAGATCTAAATTCGCATAAAACGAAACTTTATAAAGCGTATTCTTAAAAAAACAAACAAATTTCTCATGTACTTGTTTATTGTAATTGCAGACAGACTGGGGCGACGAATCTGAAGACCACTCGTCGCACGTAAGACGCTAACTATTATTACGCTTGTACGTTGAACCGTTGTAGATGATTTGTTTCTAAACGTTTTAATTTTTCAGAACGTTCCGTTGCCTAGTTTTCCTGCTCTCGACGCTGAAATTAAAGACGCCATCAAGAAACTCGGCGGCTACGTGTTTCCTAAGCTCAACTGGAGCTGTCCCAAGGATGCCTCGTGGATAGCGTTGAACAACTCGTTAAAATGCAGCATGCCGAACGACGTGTATTTGTTACTGAAAAGTTCCGACTTCATCTCGCACGACTTGAATCAACCGTAAGACTTTCTCTTTTTGAAAGTGAAAAGTCGGAAAGAACAAAAAATTTTTGCTTCTATGATATTTTGACGTTTCAGGTTTAAAGATTGCGATGATTCGGACAAATTGGAATCCAACTTGACGTATATCTTAACGCTACGTCAGTGGATCGACATCAATCCAGGAATGGAGTTTCGGTGTTTTGTGGTGAACAACGAATTATTAGGTACGATGACATGACGTTTTGAGCGTTGAGTTTGAGATGACATAACGTTACGAGCGTGCCAAGTTGGTTTTAAATTATCATTATTATTAACGTGATGCTATAATTTGCAGGTATTTCGCAACGCGATCATACAAACCACTATTCGTATTTGGAGTTGGAGGAAGATCGTATTGTCGAAGATATCGAATCGATCTTTGAAAAATCCATCAAAGAAAAATTTATGGATAACAATTGTTAAGTCTCAAATTTCCAACAAAAATTTTCTGTTTTTTATACATTTATATTGAATTGGTGAACATTCGAATTGGATTTTTATTGCAATTTATGGACCTTAAAAATGTGATTTTTTACGATTGAAACATATTTTAATTCTTGTTATTATTACCATTTCAGATGTTCTAGATCTGTATAGAGAACCAAATGCAAGTAATTTCCGATATTTTTAATTTTTTTTTGAGCAATTTAATCGTTTTGATTATATTAAACCTTTAATGTTCAGGGATCCATGAAGATTGTTGATTTTAATCCGTTTGGAACCACGACGGATTCCCTTCTATTTGACTGGGACGAATTGACGTCCGGTTTTAACAACACGGATGTAAGTGAAAATAAAAGTACTTGTTGTTTAATGTGATTAATTGAACTAGAACGTACCACTTTGTGCTGAATGATTGCCAATGCCTGAATGACCAATGTCATGTCTCACACCTGATTGGCCAATGTCATGCCTCACCCATGATTGGCCAATACAATTGAAGTTTCAACCTCAGTCTAGGATTTTTATAAAGTAGGAATGAATATGGTTTTATTTTGTTGCATTCACAGTTGCCAGTCTTTCGATATGTCAAAGACGAATTTGGAATCCAGCCTCGCACTAGTCACAGTTACTCGTTGCCGCACGACTTCGTTCAGCTTAGCCGAGGCGAAGACATTTACAAACTAGTCGATATCTTAAAATTGGTAAGATACAAATTAGTCGCCAAGATACGAATTAAAAATACTAAATTTGATTAAGATTTACAAAAATGAAAATTTCGAATTTCTTTTTCTGATTAAGAAAAACAAATTCGCGCTGAATGGCTAGTACTGTACCTAAAACTTGTTAACAGTAACAAGGGTTTATTCATTTAATACATTAGACCATACAACGAATGATAAATCAAATTATGTTGACTATTTTTCTTTGGTACAGCAATCGACGGGTCCGCTCGTTTCAAGTTCCGACGAGGAAGAAACGTGACTAAGCATCTTCCGCAATCGTTTTATCTTCAAAAGGTACATACTACTTATAAAAGCAAGAACTTGAGAAATAAACTGACTCTTAACTATCATTAACCATTCATTGGGACTGGAACGTTTTCTTTTTGCAGTATCTCCCTGACTACTTCGGAGCCGAGATGTCTCAGTGACATCTTCATGTTGCTCGTGCAGGGACTCGTTATTAACCTGCAATGTGTTATTAAATTATTGTGATTGTTTAATAATAAAAAATATATCAAATTTGTTGTTGTTTATTGTGGCATTAATGTCAACAATGAATACACATTTTATATATTTATACCTAAAGTTGAAATCGTTTGGCAGATAAAACCCGTTTTGTGCGTATCGACGAGTTTCGTCCATCTGTTTGAAGAAATCGCGCTGGTCGATTCCGTAGCCATTGAAACGTTTGTTGCAAAATACTAACTTCCCATCCAAATACATCTGGAATAATTTTAATTACAAATTTTATTTTGTATTCGTCGAGATGCGTATATTATATGGTTTTTGTTTTTAAATATCGTGTTGCTGTTTAATAATAATTAACTGGCATTTCGCATGGTTAGTGCAGTGGAAGCGTGCTGGGCCCATAACCTGCTGACTTGAAGGTAGAATAGCATCAAAGTAAAATAAAATGCCACAGCAATGATAGCATGGACTTTATTGAACAATACTTTTTTTAATTATTCTGTCGAAAATGAAAGTTCAATAGTAACTAACTGGCATTTTGCATAGTTGGCGCAGTGGAAGCGTGCTGGGCCCATAACCTGCTGACTTGGAGGAATAATAGCAACAGAGTAAAATAGAACCACAATGCCATAGCGTAGCAGGAATAGTAATTAAAATGTCAAGTGCCAGTTATTAATAAACGTCAACATGTTTTTTTTACCATAACCATTCCTTCAGATATACGATGATTCCTCAACAACATTGGTGCATTTTTGTTTGTGTCGACGTGTGCCGATGCCAAATCATAATTGAAGAATCGATAGGGATCAGGAGGTATCTGTATAACCCGCAATAAATGTTTTTTTTTTTTCTCGTAATTCAACATGTTTTTTTTTTTAACTGGACAAAAGTACGTTGTACCATGACGCAAGGTTTTCGCCTCGCTCGATTCATCCGTTCGTAAATTTTATTCAGCATGATTTCAACTTCCGTTTGTTCGGCTTTCCTAAGATGACCGAGTCCGACGATTTAAAATTGATTAAGATTGGATGAATATTAATATTCTGGTGCGTTACCGCCAAGCAGCACTTACTCGGAAGAAACGATGCAGATGACCAGAAGCTGTTCGGTCGCCGTGTGATTCTGGATGAATTCGTAAAATTCAACGTCCATGATGTTGGGAGGTTCGGAAATGCTGCAGTTGCACGTTTTCGCCAACCGAGTGGACACGAAAGGTTTTGATTTGGTCGCTTGAACTTGAGAAAGCGGAAAAGGAACGACGCATAGTTTTCAAACTTCCTACGTTAAGAGCTAATGAACGTGTCCAATAAATACCAAGCCCTCTTTCTTGCAAGATATGTTGACGTAACATTACAGGACAGACGGCCAACACCGCTTTTTTCTGCTTCTGTTTTTCTTCATTTTTATCAACCACCAACTTCTTGGTTCCTTGTCTCTGCAAAGAATAACTAGAAGCTGGCTGTTTCTTGTCGGCCGTCTTGCTCGCACTATCGTCCGATAACTTTTCTTCCACGACGGGCGTCCTAATCGAACTGAATTACCAAGTTAACGGTCAATTTGCGAATTCATTGCTAATAGGTAAAAAATAATAATAGTTTGTCGGTAGGAGCAAAATATTTTTACACGTGAGACTCGACGCTCGATTTCGACATCATCATACTGCTTTGACGTGACATGTTGAAAATGTCTCAAAACTTACTATTTTGGTTTTTTTTACCATCCAAGTTTGTTATTTGTATTTACTTTTAAAGCTAAAATAATGAGGAAAATGCAATTTAAAAACTATGTAAACAAAACCCACTGTAAAACAATGAGTTCATTGTTATTGAAGAGGGCAATCCAAAACTACGTTGTAAAAATACTATTTTAAAAGCTCTTATAAAAATGAAACCATGCTCTATTCAAAACGGAGCAACACTTTTATACAGGGTGTTCCAGACCACCCATACCAAGATTTTTTTCTCGAAAATCGTAAGGCAGATTTTTGCGAGATAAAAAAATTTACATCACAAATGTTGACCTTGGTGTATTACAGTTCCATCAACTGGGGCAAAACGGAAGTAGGGTCAACCTTGTTTCCAATAGAAACAAGTTGGGTATTGTTTAAACAAAATAAAAACTTCTTCAAGAAGCATTTTTTAATATCTTTTATCATTAAGGAGATACTTGACATGAAAACAAAGGAAATTAAAACGCAAGATTCTGCACTTGGATTTGATTGAAGGTGTTCGAAACGTCTACCACCATTATTTAACTACACCCGCTTTCATTTTCTCACTAATTGGTGCCAGATCAGACTAGCCAGGTGTCCTAGAGAGCTAGACAACAATCTGCACCCTTAGCACGTCAACCTAAACCAACAATATGGAGAAATGTTGCAGAACCGTGTTGATTATTGTCAACGGGTTGCTCCACAAACAATCGCACCTTTCAACGCACCATTCTCTGGACAAAAAATCTCTGGTACGGGTGGTCTAAAACACCCCAATGGATGCCCACGTGACTCATTAAAAATTGCTATGTGCAAAAGGCAATGTGATCGAATGTTACGTTGGCGAAATAATCTCACCTACAAGTACAGTATAATATTATCAAATTTATTCTGTTAGTAAAAACTTAAAAAGAATGTTTAAAGCAAGCCAATAAATATTTTGTTGCTAAACATGTAAAAAAAAATGCGTATTGTATTCTGTAGCCCTGTGGTGGAAAAAGCAACAGCGCGGGATAAAATGACACCACAGCAATCTAAGGGTTTTCACCCGTGTGAACTCTCTGATGATTTTTTCACCTCAATACGGCAATGAAGCAGTTGTTACAAACAAGACATTTGTGAAATTTTTCACCTGTGTGAATTTTTACGTTAGCTGCAGTTCTGAAGAACTTTTCGCAAGTGGAACATTCATTAGGTTTTTCACCTGTGTGAATTCTTTGAAGTCATTTCAGATGCTAAAGTTTTTCACACGGGTGAAAAAAAACCTTAATGTCTCACTTGCCAAAAAAAAGGCCTTTACTTGGACATAGAATTGAAAGCTCGCCAAAAAATTCACACTAGTAAAAACCTTACAAAATAAATGTCCCTAACTGCTTGGTGAACTTACAATCGTGACGCCAAACAAAACATCTTTTGGTACTTTCCTGTTATAGTCGGGGCGATTCTGATGTTGATATTTGCCTTGTACTTGGTTTATTTTGCAGGTTAAGTTAAGAAAAACAAAGAAGCGTATTAAATGTATGATATTGTTTTGTTTTCCTAACCTAACCTGCAAAATAAACCCATAACCAAGTGCAAGCAAATGTCAACATCAGACTCGCCCCGGCTATAACAGGAAAGGACCTTTTTTGTAGCATATTTGTTGGAAAATTGTACTGTAGAAAGATGCTCTAATTTAATAAACCCATTGGAGATTGATATGAGCATACTTCTATTGAAAGCATACTATAGTTGAATGCATACTATTTAAAGCACTTCTATTTAAAACTTTCTATTGAAGTGTGTGCGCATACAAGATACAGGTATTGGTTTTATTCTACATGTGCCAAAATAATGTTTTTAGTATAATAACAACAGTATAATATTTTTAGTGTAATAATGTATTTAGTTTCACTGTTAGTAGTAAGTCCAATATACAAGTGAGTAGTCGTTGATTCAAGTGTGGGTTAGTTCTCTGAAATTTTGGAAAATTACTTCATATCGAAATTCCCATAAACTGGAAAAACTAAAGCGGTCAATTTCATTGTGGCGGCCAGCATTTATGTCACATGTATATTTGGTACACTACACACTGTATATTGTAGAAAAAATGCAGAGTTTCTACTCACTTGTACACCATGGTACAAAATTGCTTAATGATTTCACATATAACGAGCAACTGGAGAATATCTGTTGTTTTATAAAAGCAGTATCACATATATATCGTACTATATACGGAACTTGCAGGAATCATTGACTCCCTGTATTTGTTGACACATCACCAATATATTCCAACGTTATCTATGAACATCCTATCTATTTTAAACATTAGCATTTCCTTAACTAAACGCAATACAAATATTCTCTTTGTTTCCTATTTCTGTAAGTGATATATAATACCATCAAATACCTACTTTACAATAAAAGCAAAGTCAACTGATACTGATGATATTTTTTATGTGTTAATAACAATATTTTTATTGGTTGTTGGAGTTAATACACGAGATGTAAGTATGTTTACAAGTGCCTGGCCTTGGAATACAGTACAGCAAATTAATAGCTTGTTAATATGAATCATGAGTGCACAGGTTTCAGCAGCGGATATTGTAAAGCGGGTGGAAAATTTGATCAACTGTTTGTATACCGAAGATTATGAATATCGATTCCTTGAATAACTAAGATTGTGAACTCGGATGATGACAAGTCAGAACAGTGGTATATACCTTTATTAGTATTTTTATTTCATTTTGTATAATCTAGTGTAAGTAGATTCAAATACATAATCTGAGCAAATAAAATGACTTTTGTCGTTGCAGCAAAGCACATGACAGGATGTTATGTTGGGAAACCCGGGATTGGAAACTGCAAGAAAATCATGTGAAATTTACTAACTGTATTAGGATTCAACTAGTGAGACTGAATTTGATGTAATTACTCATTGATCATCAATATTACTTGTCACGGCAGCGACAATATACAGAAAGTGAAACTTTTTGTTGTTTGTTTGGACCTGGCCTGGATTCATTCAATTAATAATTTGGTAATAACTTATAAGGAATCAACATGGATGAAAAAACATTATCAATAAATCAAGGTAGGTTATGTTTACGTCAATGTAATTGAAATAAGGTGTTTGGTTCGCATGTATTCATTGTGTTGCCATGTGCAATAGAAATTTATGAGTAATACGTATGCATGATAAAATCTACAATAAGCATATTGGCAATTTTGTAAAATGAAGTGTGCATTGATTGGTCATTTTATGAAGGTTACATTTATTTAATAGAATTTGGTGAGAAATTTTTTATTTTTTCTAATACAAAACCTAGGTCAACTGAAATATTTTTTTCGAAATTCGATCAATAGTTCGTTAAAAAAAATAATGAAAGCTCTTTAAATAAACCCAATAATTAAAACCCTTAAATTTTATGATCACCAGGTAGCAACATTTTTAGAGGCCAGAGGGCAAGTGTGACATTTTTGGACAAAGGAAAGAGTCATACAGCTTAAAGTAGGTCAACCAGAACCCGTTTGAGCGCGATTTTCAAATTTCCCTTCTACTACTGCTTTGCAAACAACGGTAAAATTGTTTACTACCAGGCTCTATCTGAGAAAAAATATACCTATTTCGAAAACCGAGCTAAGCCGGGTAGGGCAGCTAGTTAGCACATTTTCACATAAAATGAGATGAAAGGGTGCTGTGTTTCTGTTTTTTTAAATTAGTATTTCTTTTATGTTTATTGATTTTTAGACGTACAAATGATGATTCAAGATTTCAGATAAGTTAAAATAAACAAGTTAAACTATTGGTTGTGATTAAAAAAAATTCATAATTCATACGGGTATATCAATTTGTTAAGTTCTGTGAATATGAAATTGCATTGATTTATAAGGCTCTATAAAATATTGATTTTTACAGATATAACTAGCAATACAAATTTATTTATATAATACTTTTTTTTTTAAAAATTACTTTAAACAAAACCATGGATCTCATAAGAACTTAAGATGATTTAAGTTATTAAAGAACTAAAGGTGGGTAAAAAACATCAATTCGAATCTCTGGAAATGTAAAACAAGGGTCACCTGAACTTCTGATTCAAGTGGTTAACAACATTAAATGAAAGTCTATATCATTCATAGTTTTGTGAACCAGCAAGTTAAACGATATTTTTTCAGCAGTTTTATTGTTAAAAAACTAAAAGGTGTGCTTGTTTTGTTTATATAAACCGTACTAGAAATAAATTGATACTGATAACAGACGATTGTGCGACATAAATTTCCAATAGTTTCAAAAAAAGGTAAAATTGCGAAATGTCAATCCATCATCAGTGATTATGGACTTTTAATTGCACTCAACAAGATATGCACTATTA